>JAYEAL010000283.1:0-56834 GCA_036419045.1 Scirpophaga incertulas
ACTACATAATTGAATTGTGAAATCGTCAAAGACAATTTGTGAGGTGACAACCCTAAATTCTCTACTGATAAACTGGGATAACGGCTCCCAAAGTTTATGATATCGTTAGACTTTACACCATTGCAAGAGAGTCGAAAATTGAAACGTCAATCCCGTAGTCGAATAGATAGTGAACAGGACTTAATTATCGAGGCTATATACCAAGTTTTGTGCACACTTCCTCCATAGTTAATCTGTAAAGGGATTTGATTCAAATTTCTAATCTATGTTAGACTACATAGTTATTTTACTTTTGGAAATCAAACCATAGAACTTGTACACAAAATATGCATACATATATAATAAAGACTATTTTTTCATTTTACATATGTAGTAAACGTCCACACTTCTTCAATAGTTATAAGGTGTATTATTCATCACAGCTCACTGAAAAGCACTTGAACTGTACCTGTCCTACCCACGGTAACATCTAATGCCTTAGTCAACCACGCAAACTTACACCTATGAATATCTTCGCAGGTGTATGCGGGGTACCTCACGTGGCTTTTCTTCACCGTAGAAACGTAAAATAAACGTACATATGAAATCAAATTCATAATTGAAATAATCTTTAATCAACACAGGCTTTTACAGGCACATATTTACTTCAAAGCAAATACAAGCGTAAGAGAACAAAGGCCTTGTATCCCACAACACAAAATAGTATTACATCAAAATGTAATTATTATTAAAATCACAGTTTCAGTCTTAGTCGGTCTTTCCTATATTGCCGTAACACAGTGTAAAATTATATAGTAGTACTGCCAAATGCACACTATTAAATACATAGGTATTAAATTAACTGACTAGTACTAACTTAGCGGTGCCGACAACCGAACTTATTAGAGATTGAATTTTTTTCAACCAAAATACTTTATATAATACTAGCGACCCGCCCCGGCTTCGCACGGGTGCAGTGAAAAAATGGTTATGGTGGGTTATCCCTAAGAGATAGACATATACCATCGCGGACTTTTTTGTGGATTTTTGTAAGTTGTACAATACTGTAGTACATTATTTTGGTCTATCTCGTAGGGTTCAGCCAGCGTTTGCAATATAAGCGCAAAAAAACGTGCTTATTTACGACATCACATTAGAAACCTTTAAATTTATCAGTGTTTCTCTACTATATTATGCATTTATTATACATACAAACCTTCCTTAAGAATCACTCTATCTATTAAAAAAACCGCGTCAAAATCCGTTGCGTAGTTTTAAAGATCTAAGCATACATACGGACATACAGCGAAAGCGACTTTGTTTTATACTATGTATTGATATTGATATCCCATTATGAAATGAAAGCCTTAATATTCTTGATCATATGCTAATGAATACAAAACACCAAAATAAGCATTCTATGATAGTGCACTTATAAAATCTACTACTATACTAGCCAACTAATAGATACTAGCCCACACTATTATATTTTATAATAATATTTAGTTAAAAGCATGGCGGTGACATATTTGACAATTTATAAACCGATCAACGTTCTACTTTATAAAAATTGGTCGAAACGAAACACCCGTAGAGGAACTAGGTGCGGTTAGCGGACGTATCCAATAAACAATACTGGCGGGGACTGGAGGGTACTCACAAATAAAATCGAATAATACCAAAAAAATAGAAACAGTGAATTATTATAGGCCTATTTCGTTTGCATAGTGATGAGTATCAATCGAATCGATTAATCTTCTCAGTGTAAGAAGCCCTGTTTGACAGGTGTCATCGTCATATCTGTGAATATGTCATAATTTTGACAGATACACTATGGTGATGACACTTGTCAAAACGGACTTAGATTGTGAAGAATTTACTACGATCGAATACAAAATTACCCATCTGTCGAGACAAAAACGCGGCAACTGCTATGAACAAAGGGTCCCGTATTCCCTTCAAATCACAATCCATCCGTGCCATCTGTTCGCATCAGGTGCACAATAGACAATTGCTTTTTAAGGAAAACAAAAAAGTTATCAACTCGACCCGTATTTTGTTACATATTCGGATATAAAGTTTTTATTTTCATAATGTGGATATGAATCTAATTTGATTATACATTATATAAAATATCCTTATTTAAACTTTGATATAAGTAAAGGAGTTTAGATGTAAAATTGAGAAATAACCGGAGTAAAAATCACCTTGCTGATCTTTCAAATAACGACCATCTTAAATTATTATATATAAGTATGTAACAACATATTTATAATGTGAAATCTTACAGAAAACCTGCCCAAATTACACCTTTCTGCACATAATCGTCGTAAGGCGTTTGTGGCCAAGGCTCAGACTGAGTTTAGAAGTTAGGTCATTCTGGTCAGGCCGCCTCATTCCTGGAGTCCGACAAAATCATGATGCGGTGGTATCAATGAAGATACTCAGCCTCTCCTCAGCAGAGGCGATAAAAAACATAATTGTCGCTCAACTGCGTACAACACCTTCAGTTCCATTTCTTCTTTAGTCGCTATAAGCTGACGGAAAGCCTAAAAATCGTTAACAAAAATAATTCTGAACTACCGACCAAAGGTAAAAAGACCGCGCGATGTAATTGATTCAATTACATCACACGGTCATAAACTAAGGCGACCCTCTTAAAGTGTTTGACACTTGCGCCAAATTCAATAGAACTTAAGTCCGCCTCGGCCATAAGGTTGACAATGACATTAAAACAATGTTTTCTCGTTTGCAAGTGCTGTACATTAAATTCGTGATAAGTGATTAGTCACTTATCACAAATTTAAGCCTCGTCCCACCATCATTGCGATAGCGTAATGTTGGTGAGGGTAGAAATATTTTGGTCAAAAATACATATAGTAATGTAATAATATATTGTAAGCAACGAGATAAACTAGTGAGAAATATAAAGATGACGACACATTTAAAGCAGCGGTCAAAGTATTGACTACTACCAACGAGTCGAGGGTTCAATTCCCTCACGAGATGCATCTTTATATGACCTACACAAATTTGTTCCGCTTTGGATGTATGTGCATTTGAGATTTTATATATTATAATGAATCTTCAATAGCCATAAATAAATAAATAATATTTCTTACAATTACACCAATTAACCTAGCCCGAAATAAGGCTCGTGTGTTATGGAATCTAGGGTATCTAACGGATAGACATAAATATATTAGAAATATTATAAATAAATTTAGTAAAAATATATTATAACAACGATGACTAAGGTTCAAATGCTTGCATTCGTTACTCAAACGGAGTCGGCCATAATAACAATACTATTAATAATCTGACTAAGATAAAGATAATGTCAGGTTTAAATAACGAAGTCCTCATTGCTGCGTCCTCTTCATCCGACGAAGAGGATGAACTTACGGACTCGACGATTATGGACATGTCCGCTTCAAAGTAAATAAATATTTCTTACCAATTAGTCAAGCCCAAAGTAAACACTGTAAAACCTATAATTCAGGGTATCGGATAGACATATTCACATATATTATAGGTATATACATTTTTTATATAGAAATATATATTAACTACCATAACTTGAAGCCACAAATATTTGCATTCATAACACAAACATCTGACATTGGAACCGGTGTACTAACAACCTCTTGTCTACGGATGTCATCAATAAAGTATTGATAGATCGAGACATCGTTGAATCTTATCCGACCCGCCCGACCCCATCACCCGCGCAATCGAATTCCTTCCGCCGGCCCCCAACCGCGTCGTCCCTCACGCCTCACACCCACGTCTCTCGCTCACTCACCGCGCTCGTCGGCGAGCGCGACAACTTGGGCAATACCGTCAAACATATACCCGGTACCGTCCCGTACCGAGTAGATTCTCACCCTCCACTATACGGGGACCTTAAGCGTTCGAGCCATTAGACTCAAGTTGCGTCGAATCCCTAGTTTCGACCCTAACGACTCCGGAACGGTCGCCGATGTCGTTAGCAGGCAAGGTGTCGAACCTTCTGTTCGTCCACAAACATACTCATTGCAAAGCTGAACATAGCCATCTGAGGCTTAAACATAGGTCCGTCCAAAAAAAAAAAGTCATTGAATAAGCCAGTTACTAGCTGTCTCTAGTGAATACATAAACTATCATAAAAAAATATTTCAAGCAATTATAGGCCATATTTACATGCGATCATACATATGCACCAGCATATTTATGCACCGTCCATCGCTCAGGAGGGCGGGAACTTTATTTCAAAGCCGATAAGGTCCCAGGCCTTTGCCCGACCAAAGGCAAAGGTAGTGTTGTGTTGGTAGGTTAGCCTTCTTCTAGAGTCCAAAATAACCATCCGCCGTAGACCGGGCGCGGGTGGTATCCGGTCGAAGGTCGTCCGAGCACCAAGGGGTTATTAAGACGCCTACAATAGTAGCGCACTCCTTATGAGGACCATCCCCCGTAAGAAAAAAATATAAAATAATCTAAATTTAAAATTAATGGCAATACAATGTCATGTGTTTAACGAATTTTCCAAACCAACCACCAAACCAAAATATAAAATAACATAACACTTTATTGTACACCAAAAACAAGAACAAAGACAAAAGAAAACAACAAATAGCAAATGTACAAGAGGCGGCCTTATTACAAAACAGTAATCTCTTCCAGGAAACTTTGGACCAGGAAAGTACTAGAAGGAGACCAGTTTATGTTAAGGAGTCTTTGACAGGAAGTGAACACGGACTTGATTCTTGAAAGAGTATGAAAAGAAAACGGTACTTCGCGGCGGTGTATCAAGAGTCAGATTGAAATAAGAACGTAAAGCACGACATAACGAATGGGATTGAAAAGAGAACAAAGATTTAAGGTAAAAAAAAAGAAAAAAAAAAGGATGGAGAAGTAGGGATGAAACATGCAAGTCTCTGCGCTGGCGAATAGGTAACCATTTCAGTTGAGAGCGATAGTTAGAAACATGGTCAAACTTACGCAGACTGAAAATGAACCCGATGTCTACATTTTGCAGCCACTCCAAACTATCAAGTTTAGTATAATTTAGTATAAGTAATATACAATCACTAATACTGTTCACGTATTTTATCGTCATGACATCATACATACATATACATATAATGAAAGACAAAATGCTCATTCTCATTTCATTACGCACATCTGTAAAGCGAATGGGATGGACGAGATATGGAGATGAATGAACATGTAATTTCCTTGCCTCAGTAACGGCTTGGCTAATATAATACATAACGGAACATTTAACACTTTCCTCTCTGAATCTGTAATATTTGATAGGAACACAAGTGCACCTTGTGTTTTGGAATTAATTTCGTTCTCGTTTGTTACGTTTCTTTCAAATTGAGATTTTTATTTGCTTAAACATTTATTTATTTATTTATTTCCTATAATAATTATTACAAAATAATACTTATAACTATCGAACTCTACACTAAGCTTAGCTTGTATCGTAGAATCCAGACCACGATACCCAAGAATATACAATACACAGCTCGAGCGACCTAAACTAAATAAATAATGTATGTACATTTAATTCTGGCAAATAAATACAAATAGTCAATTAATTTAAAATTAAGAAAAGGAATACAAACTAAACCATTAGGTGCCCAGGTATACGAAGTGATATTAATCCCAAAGTTAAGAATGAATTGTGTATGTGTGTTGTTTGTGTGTGATGTGTATGTGTGTTATAGAGTGTATGTAAATGAATTTCTGATTAACTGTCATATTCACAGCATAAGTCATATTGCCAATAATTTTTCAGTTTCCTTATAATCTAGTCCCATAAGCCAAGGCTCTAGTAACTTCCGTACCTGGTGGTTCTCCAGCCCCCTTGATATGTATTTTAAGCATGTGACATAACATGAGAGCATATATATTTGGATACGCTAATATAAGATACACGAAACACTAAACCTGCGCATATATATATATATATATATATATATATATATATATAATATATATATATATATATATATATATATATATATATATATATATATATATATAATATATATATATCTTAATATATATATTTCTTGTGTGCGTGTGTATGTGACTGAACTCCTCCTAAAACGACTGGACCAATTTTGATGAAATTTTTTGTGTGTATTCCAGGGGGCTTGAGAATGGTTTAGATTCACAATACGGTCTCATATAGATATTGTTTTTCAGCTAAATTATTTATTTAAAACCATTTGAGACAACGTGAGACAACGTGACATTTGAGACATTTGACATTTGAGACATTTGACAGGACAACGTCTGTTGGGCCAGCTAGTATATAATATATATATAAGATAGGGCAGCAAACGAGCAAACGGATCACCTAATGGTAAGCAATAACCGCTGCCCGTAGACACCCGCAACATCAGAGGAGTCACAGATGCGTTGCCGGCCTTTTAAATGGGAATATGCCCTTTTTTTATAAACTTTGATGTGAAATATATATAAACGCTATAAATAAGAAACATACCAACAGCTAATAATATTTTCATATTCGTTATACACTTTTTCTGTACTAAGCACAATAAAATATTTTCCTAAAAATAGTTTACGTGGGCAACGACGATCGCCCACATAAGATTCGTTCCATAACATTTGTATAAAGTTATATAAGTGCCATCTCTTTTTTTGGAAAGTGTAATGTAAACAGAGCCGAAGTAATAAAAGAAATCATACAATTGGACTCGCTCACTGTACGTGACAAATACACTCTTAAAGCGATTATGGTTATCGGAAAAACGAACCTTTTTGAGATATTTACAGAACGCCTAGATTAGACCATGCAATATTAGAAATGATTGAAAATGTAAAAACGTAAGAGATATATTAGAGTTGGGTGGGGGAGTAAAATTTTATAGCGCTTTTACATATTCATTAGACTTGCAACGAATATTCGGTTACTATTCGGTATTCGGCCTAATCGGCTGCTTTTATTATATTCGGCTGAATGCCGAATATCTAAATATTATTCGGCCGAATACATAAGAGGCCTATTACAATTCTTCATTCTGCGAGATTAGGTATTTCGAAGCATCCCGACAACTCATGGAAGGTCACACGTCCAAAATACTGTGTTGACGCTACGACTAAGAGGCAGTGTGAAACAATCACGTCTGTACAAGTTTTTGGCGCTAAAATCCAGCCGAATACTTTTGCCTAATATTCGGCTATTCAGTATACTGCCGAATATAATATTCGTTGCAAGTCTAATATTAATATTATATTAAATATTATAATAAATTTATATTAAATATTAAATTTCTGGGGCCTTTATTGTATGCGGCGTATTTGTATGATGTTACTAACTGTTTTCAATTTGCAAATTTCTTATGTATGCTGACGACACCAAAATTTACGCACCCATAAAGACACACTCTGATTCACAGAAACTACAAAATGACCTAAATACACTTTGCAACTACTATCGGGATAACCGTATCGGGGTAATGTCACAAAATGTATGCAAATTAGCTTTACTCGCAAAAAACACAAAATAGATTATAAGTATAGCTTAGATAATGTAACATTACAATGTGTAAACGTTGCTAAGGATCTTGGTGTAGTTTTTGATGCCAAAATGTCAATGTCCGATCATGTCGCGGCAGTGGTTGCAAGGGCATATAAGAACTTGGGGTTTGTCTTGCGTATTAGTCGGCCGTTTAATAACATTGAATGCATTAAATGCTCTATTATTCATATGTGCGTAGTGTGTTGGAGTACTGCAGTAACATCTGGAATCCAAAAATATGATCTATGTCCACGATATTGAAAAAATTCAAATAAAATTTATTAAGACCTTAAATTATCGTACTCAAACCGGAAAGGATGCATATGGGGAGTCGTGTAAACATCACAAGCTAATGCCGCTAAAAGATCGACGTACGTTGTTGCAGATGTTATTCTTGCATGACGTCTGTAATAATAAAGTGGATTGCTTGGAGTTAACATCTCAATGTCTCCGGTGAAAGCACCTGTCACACGCACTAGACATACAAAATTATTCCATGTTCCCTAAGTCATACCAACTACGCCCAGAACTCTGTCATGCCCGCATACTCAACATATACAATGGAAATTTCTCCTCACCCGACATTTTTCATAATTCAAAGGGCAGTTTTCAAACGTCTTATTGTCACATCTCTAGCTGACGATAACACTTAGCAAGCACATTCTCTTGCATGCATTGCTCGCGTGCACAACAAAATACACTACACACACATACACACACACATGCACATAAATGCGTACCCTAACTTCCCCATTTCTTTTTTGATTTTGAATTCTTTTTTGATTTTGAATTCTTTTTTGTTTGAATATGTCTTTTTGTTTAGTTTTTAATGTAAATTTAACTGTTAATCTAGACCTACCTCACGACATAAACAGTCACACGTACAAGTGAGAATCTGTAACTGGCTTTAAGTCTGTTGTAAGTGTAATTTATAATCCTAACGAGCAGTAGATTCTATTGATAAATTAAAAAAAAAATAAATAATAAATATGACGGCGCATTAAGATTTTTGACTCGTCCATTCTACTGATTGATAATCGATACCGATAATTTCCGATTGAAACAGAGCATCGTATTGCTATGTTACAAACAACATTACGGACCGACTCTGACAGGACACCGAACACTGGAGGGGCGGCCATCTTGACAAGTTTGCAGTTTAACGTTGGCTGTGATAGAGCGCGCACGCATCCACGTGTTCGGTGGACGTCAATTTTTAATCGAAAATTATCAATTTAATCTTAAGTGATTTTTTAAGTTGATTATAATAATTAGTTATTACATTTCTATAAGCTTACATTAAAAACATTATTTTTATTAAATATCACCTCCTTGCCCGATCTACCCACGCTACATAGTGATCGCAGTTGGGGAAAATTATGGAGGGTCACCCGAAAGCGAGTCCAGTTCCTACATCAGAAGTGGGATTCGGAGGGCAGATCATCCCTGAGGAGGTATCGAATGACAGCCCACAAGCATCAAGCAAAAATAATGTGCCAGACACTTCCAACTTACTAAGTGAAATGAAAATGATCTTCAATCGATTGCTGACAGCCGCACAAGCTGGGCCTGCTCAACATCACCCGACGCAACTCATAAAATTCGACCCAGATGATGCGGACACAGATATCGAAGGTTGGTGTAAAATTACCGAACTGGTTGTCACCAGTCGTAAGCTAACAGGCCCAGATCTCCTTTTAGCCTTGATACATTCACTCAAAGGCAGAGCTGCATCCTGTCTCACCAAACTAGATACAACAAACATAGAATGGCAACAAGTGAAACAAATACTGCTCGCAAAATTCGCAAAGCCTATGCTGATTCAGGATTACTTCGACAGCATAATGAAATTTCAAATTGGAGCACATGAAACGGCGTCAGAAGCGGCTTTACGTCTGTGGAGTTACATTGAACGCATACCGAGAATCGACATGCCGGAAGACGTTATGGTCGGTTTTGCTGTATCTGTTCTTTGTCAACGAGACGCCTTGATTCGAAGAGAGTTGAATTCCTACACAATATCGACACGCGCTCAACTATGTCGAATCCTTAGCGGTATTTCTATTAAGAGGCGTAACGATGATAACGACGGATATGAAGTACCTGAAAAGAAAAGCCGCCCATTACCTGATACAAGATTTGCTAGCTCATGCCGTTATTGTGGTAACCGGGGTCACAAGATAGAAGAATGTCGCAAGCGTCGAGACCATCTTTTGAAATCCAAGCCCGCGGAAATTGAGAAAACTGTCACCTGCTACTCTTGTGGAAAGCTAGGACATATAAGTACTAGCTGTCCCAACAAGAAACCTGGAAACGAACGGCCAGCCAAGAAAGAGGTTCACGTGTGTGATCGCAAGTTGAGAGGTATACTATCTACAGTCACTGGTAAGACCATTCCATTTTTATTCGACAGCGGTTCGGCTTGCTCTTTGATTAAGAACTGCTTAGTCAGCGAAGTCCCCGGTACTGTGCGCAATGAAACTGTATATTTGACGGGTATAGGTGGAGATAATATTGAGTGCACGTCTCAGATTCTAAGTTCGGTTCAAATACAAGACATTTCGTTATCGATTTTGTTTCACGTAGTTACAGACAACGACATATCAGAATCTATCATAGTTGGTAGAGAAATTTTAGACCAGGGTATTCAAGTTGAAATTAACAAAGATAGGCTAAAATTTTCTGTACGTAAAGAAAGTAATAAGTGCGGAGCTCATAAAACTTTTGATTTTAGTAACATTGATACTGATTTAGAAGACTCCGAAAAAGAAGCCTTGCTAAAGGTACTGAGTAAGTATAGCGCTTATTTCATAGACGGGATTCCCACGCGACGAGTAACCACAGGAGAGTTAAAAATCGATCTTATTGATCCACATAAAACCGTACAGCGTCACCCATATAGACTCTCACCTTCGGAAAAGGCAATCGTGCGGGAGAAAGTGCAAGCGTTACAAGATGCCGGTGTTATTCGTGAGAGTTCGTCTCCATTCGCAAGCCCTATTCTTCTAATAAAGAAGAAAGACGGTTCGGATAGGATGTGTGTAGACTATAGAGAGCTGAACTCAAACACCCGACCCGAACACTACCCTCTCCCCAGGATAGATGAACAGATAGATCGCTTAAACGGGGCATTCTACTTCTCATCATTAGATATGGCATCCGGATATCATCAGATAAATGTGTCCAGGGAGTCTGTTGAGCGAACAGCCTTTGTGACACCTGAGGGGCAGTACGAGTACCTAGCCATGCCATTTGGGTT
Source organism: Scirpophaga incertulas (assembly GCA_036419045.1). Taxonomy (NCBI): domain Eukaryota; kingdom Metazoa; phylum Arthropoda; class Insecta; order Lepidoptera; family Crambidae; genus Scirpophaga; species Scirpophaga incertulas. The sequence continues at coordinate 10,776 of JAYEAL010000283.1, forward strand.
GCGCAATGCTGCGTCTGTTTACCAGCGTTGCATAAATCGAGCTCTTGGATCCCTAAAAGACACTACTGCCCTGGCATACATGGATGACGTGCTCTGCTACTCCTCGGATGTCACTGAGGGTTTAAATCGTCTGGATGTCGTACTCAAAGCTCTTGTTAACGCCGGTTTTTCTTTCTTTTAATATTACTAAATAGTAAATGAAATTTAGAAGTTCACTATTAGGACTATCTTAATAAGGGCTAGGAGTAAGCTAAGTAGAAAAAGGGCTCCTAACCCAGTCAAAATTCAAGCTCTCGCAAATGCACCTATACCTTCTACCGCTACTCAAGTGAGACAGTTTTTAGGGCTTGCCTCATACTTCCGCCGATTTATTCCCAATTTTGCCACTCTTGCAGGTCCCCTTTACCCTCTTACTAAGTTAAAGGGACCTATTACGTGGACGACAAGGCATGCAGAAGTTCATAGTAAAATTGTGAAAATTCTCACCTCTAAACCAATTCTAACAATTTTCAACCCAGATGTTCCTGTAGAATTACACACTGATGCCAGTTCTGAGGGTTATGGTGCTATCTTGATCCAAAAAGAAAATGGTATGCCGCATGTGGTCGCCTATTTCAGCCGTCGTACGACAGAAGTTGAATCAAGATACCACTCGTACGAATTAGAAACACTAGCAGTAGTTCGAGCAGTCGAAAATTTCCGCCACTACCTCTATGGACAGCACTTCACGGTGTTTACTGATTGTAATTCCCTTAAAGCATCCAAGGCTAAAACAGATCTATCGCCCCGTGTTCATCGCTGGTGGGCTATCTTACAGGCCTATGACTTTGACATTGTTTATAAAGAGGGGCGCAGTATGAGTCATGCCGATTTTCTTTCTAGAAATCCATTACCAGCTACTACGCTTAAAACTAATGATTTCAATTTGACGTCACCCACACATCGTAAGTATGTCAATTTCGTTGAGCTTCACGACAGCTGGCTTCATGTCGAACAGCAGCGAGATCCTGAGATCAAAAATCTTATAAGACAGTGTGAAAGTAATGAATTGCCGGAAACAATTGCACATACTTACGACGTTCGGAACGGTGTTTTATACCGCAAAGTTGAGAGGAATAAATTAAGTAGCTGGCTACCCATAGTCCCACGATCATTAATATGGACACTTATCAGTCATATACATAGTGAAATTAAACACCTAGGTCCTGATAAAACTCTAGATAAAATTTACGAACAGTATTGGTTCCCACAGATGTCGAAAAATGTTCGAAAGTTTATTGACTCGTGCATTGTCTGCAAGGCTTCCAAAGGTCCTTCAGGAGCTCAACAAGTCAGACTGCACCCAATTCCCAAAGTTGATGTGCCATGGCACACTATCCATATGGACGTTACGGGTAAATTAAGCGGCAAGAGTGACAGAAAGGAATACGCGTCTGTCATCATAGACGCTTTCACAAAATATGTCCTTCTAGAGTATACCCAATCTTTAGACGCAGCCTGTGCAGTAAAGGCTTTGAAAAAAGCAGTATCACTGTTTGGTTCGCCAAAACGAATAATATCTGATCAAGGTAGGTGCTACATCAGTTCCGAATTTAAACAATTTTGTTCTGAACATAATATTGAACTACATTTAATCGCGACTGGTTCCCCTAGAGCGAATGGACAAGTGGAAAGGGTTATGCGGACACTTAAGGGTTTGCTAACAATAATTGAAAATGACGCAAATAAAGTTTGGCGGGATGAATTGGATGAGGTTCAACTTGCTTTAAACAGCACCACATCTAGAGTGACAGGCTTTACACCCACGGAGTTAATGTTCGGTATACGAGCACAATCTTTAGGACTCTCGCAAATCTCGCCCAATTCAGACCCGCCTCCTCGTGCCGACCTAGAGACTTTGAGAAATCGTGCATCCAATAATATCATTAAAACAGCAAGATCACAAGTAGAACACTTTAATCAGGGGAAGGCTACAGTGCGGCCTTTTGAGAAGGGTGATTACGTTTTCATAAAAGCTAGCGAACGCAATCAAACAAAACTTGCGAGAAAGTTTAAAGGTCCTTTTGAAATAATAAAAGTTTTAGATAATGATCGGTACGTTTTAAAGAGCATCGACCGGTCTAATCGTGTTTACAAGTATTCGCATGAGAATTTGCGCGCAGTACCCAAAGGCTTTGATGGCTTAGTAGACATTGCTAATACTATGATGAATGAACATGAGGATGCCGAGACGGCGGTCAGTGTAATTGATCGAGGAGACTCGTCAGATAGTGAAACAATCTCAATTTCCAGTGAGCACACGTTAACCGCTGTCTCTGAAAATCCCTCATCTTCTGACGATGATCTCCAAATTAGCATCCATCGTGCGGAAGTACATAGATGTGAGTGACTTTCGGTGACAGTTGATTCTCTTGGCAATTCATACCTTTTAGTAGTCCTAGTTGATAGCAGACCTATGGCCAATCTGTATGACGCTGTTTGGTTAGGCTGATACGCCTTATGCCATGCCTTATTCATCATATACGAGATCTCTATGGTAGTCGGAAGGCGGGCCTAGTACGCCCCATCCTGATAAATCTCTACGATAGTCGGAAGGTGGGCCTAGTACGCCCCATCCTGATAAATCTTGACGGTATATGGAAGGTGGGCCCAGTACGCCCCATCCTTATCATACCTAGTAGTTGGAAGGTGGGCCCAGTACGCCCCATCCACGCTAAATATGATTTTCAAAGGGTTGAAAGGGCCCAGTACGCCCGAGCCAAGTTTTCTTTTTACTCGCAATCCTTGACGTGTGTTAAGTGAGGAATGGATGAAGGGGCCTCGTATGCCCGATCCATATAGACGAATATGAACTAAGCTATAATTGATTGAAAGGGCCAAGTATCCCCATTTTGGAGTTGAATGTCAACTAATGTATAAGGAGTAAAATTGTTTCCACTTGCCGTCAGGAGCTATAGCCGAGCGGTTTCTTATGTACACATTTTCTTTGACAGGTTTCGATGAGTGATTACAACTACGCTAGCAAACGCACGAGGTCGTGCGATTGTCAGGGTTGGCCGTGACGGCGCATTAAGATTTTTGACTCGTCCATTCTACTGATTGATAATCGATACCGATAATTTCCGATTGAAACAGAGCATCGTATTGCTATGTTACAAACAACATTACGGACCGACTCTGACAGGACACCGAACACTGGAGGGGCGGCCATCTTGACAAGTTTGCAGTTTAACGTTGGCTGTGATAGAGCGCGCACGCATCCACGTGTTCGGTGGACGTCAATTTTTAATCGAAAATTATCAATTTAATCTTAAGTGATTTTTTAAGTTGATTATAATAATTAGTTATTACATTTCTATAAGCTTACATTAAAAACATTTTTTTATTAAATATCACCTCCTTGCCCGATCTACCCACGCTACATAGTGATCGCAGTTGGGGAAAATTATGGAGGGTCACCCGAAAGCGAGTCCAGTTCCTACAAATAAGTATATTTATTTTCCGCTTTTAAACATAATGCTAAGTTACTACAATGCAGAATAGATTTTTTCACCTTCTCGTCATTTTTACGCCAAGATATTTTTTATTCAGCTTACAAACTTATCAGCATATACATTTGTTTTAAAAATATATATAGTCAATAACAAAGTTTGTCACACTAACATTTGCAGTAACGTAGTTGTATATATATTAACATACTTATAAACATATACTATACTGAATTATAATAAAAAAATATTATTTATGTATTATTTCAATAAATAAAATGAAAACTTTTTAGTTATTTTTTTTAACTGAATCATTTTACATGACTTAGTTTAGTTTGTCTTTAGTCGTAAATTGTCAACTGTCAACAACGTTCAACAATTGGCAACTATCGCCTTTTTATCTAAATAATATATTTATTTTTATGTTAGAACAATAAAAATAAAAACAAGAAAGTCAAAATATGATTTTTACAAGGATATGATTATTCGCATTCCTTGAAAAAGTCAAATTTTATCTGAATCGAAACCAAAATTTTGTACTCACTTCAAATTGCCTGAGACTGAGAAAAAGAAGAATTTGTTTCACACAGAAATTACGTAGAATCGTGCTGGCGAATAAGTAACGGACCTTTGTCCTCTGACTGGATTTGAACCTTTGTACAAAACGTAGCGGATCAAATAATTGATCTTAAAGTAAACTAATGTACACATTAAAAATTCAACGATTTCTTAGATCTTCGAATATTTTAGCGACACACGAAAGATTTGCTGAAAGTAAGTAAGTAGTAAAGTCTACCTAAGGATTTGGGTATATGATAGAAATTGAGGCAATGAGAATATGCGTAGGGATGAGTTTAATAAAATCGTCGTCGAACCGAGGGAGCAACGTGTGACGATTACGATGAAACTTCACGCACCAGAAGTCGCAGAAAAAAGTAATAACGCGGCTGAGAAGCGGATTTAATTTTATATTTGGGGTTGGATTTGTTTTTGTTCAATACTACTGACATTAGCTCTCACATTTTTTTCCAAAACACAGATATCACCTACCTTTTATTATCAATTCTCAAATGAATTTTAAATTATAGAATTTTTAACACAATATTAAAAGTGCAATAGTCCACAAACGTTTTGATCTGTAATGACAATAGTTTCTATGCATCTAATCTAATTGCGCATTTTTTTTTAAGGGGGGAAATGCGACTTTTGCACCGTGACGCCACGCTGCAAGACGCGGCCGTGTGTGGGGCTCTCGGTCAAGAGGACCGGCCTAACCAATAAAACCCCGGAGTTCTCAGGGCCCTACGGGGCACATGGGCGGGGTGCGCTCTCGCGATTCGACCGCCATGTGTCCCGGGGCCGGCTCGACCAAGAGTTGGTCAAGCCACCGCCAAAGGAGGGACTGTCCGAGAACCCCTGGACAGTTCCCCAGACAGAGAGACTTCACCACGGCGTGCGCGCTTAGCCGGACGCGCACGCAGCCTCACGGTAGGGTCACTAGACAGGCAACACCGCGCTTGCGTGTGCCCGCCTTCGCCTACCGCATCTAACTGGGTATAGTCTTTAGCTACATTTATCATTGTGCAGGAAATTAGACCTTATTGATACACTCCACGCATACTTTCAAAAAAATTTGTTTAAATTGCCTCTACGCGTTGGATCTATATCCTAGAGTACACCTTATAAAGGACCGTGTCTTATAAACATGCGTAATCTTATATATAAAATGAATCGCATAATGTGTTGGTAAGCGCATAATTCAAACGCCTGGACCAATTTGGCCAATTCTTTTTAAAATGTTCGTTGAAGTTCAAGATGGTTTTTAAGGGAAAAATTCGAATAATTATCAGAAAAGCTCTAAAAACAGCCCTTTTAATTTTCCCATGCAAACGTTTTCTAACTTAAACGTACAGTCGAATTGAGCTTTATTGTTATTGTTATAAAGTTCATATTGCAAGCACTCACTGTTGTCTAAGCAATGAAGGTGTGTTTCCCTAACATCAAAGAGTCAATTTGCGCTTTATTAACGCTACATATAGTTGAAATTCAATCATATCTATCAAAACAGTGTGCGTGCGTGCGTTGGAGCCACGAATACATCGTTGGAGGATTTAATGTCACGTTCCAAAATTGAATAGCCACAAAATGTAATAGGTCATTTAGACTTTTTTTGCGATTTGGTTGGCTATGCGACATTATCTATAATAATTAGGAACAAAAACTGCCACTGTACAAATCTTTTTGACAGGACGAAGTCTGTCGGGTCCGCTAGTATTAACATAATAATAATAAATATTCCTTACCACTTTCAACTAACTGGGTTATAGTCTTTAGCTGCATTTTTCATGGTGCAGAGATTAAACCCAGTTGGTACACTTCACGCACGCATTCATTTAATTTCGCTTAAATGGTCTCTACGCGTTGGATCTGTATTCCCGCATACGCCTCAAAGGACAGTGTTTTATAAAGACGCGTATTTAAGCTACAATATTCCTTACCACTTACACCAGTTAGCCTAGCCCAAAGTAAGTTCTGTAAGGCTTGTTTTATGGAATCTAGGGTAATGGATAGACATATATTATCACTACATAGTATAAAAGAAAATCTCTTTCTCTGTCCCTACATCCCTATGTATGCTTAAATCTTTAGAGTAGATAGAGTGATTGAAGAGGAAGGTTTATGTGTATAAATAACATCCATTAAATAATGGAGAAATACTGTAATTTTTAAGGATACTAATGTGATGTCGTATATAATTACATTTTTTCCGCTTACATTGCAAACGATTATATACAACGTTCACAGTTTTTCTGTAGTGTATTTACTATCAGCACTGCACCCGTGCGAAGCCGGGGCGGGTCGCTAGTACATTTATAAATATTTTTGATATAAATATATATGAACAACCATGACTAGAGATCGGATAATCTGATGCATATTTACCTAAAGTTAATTTTTGGCTCACAAATTATGGAAGCGGCTTTTTAAAATACATTTTGTTAAATAAAAATCCCGGGAAAATACGGGACTGCAAATTTAACGTAGTGATATTGTTTGAAAATTACTAAATTAGCACGTGATATTTATTTTCAAAAGACCGAGACTCCGGGTTCATTTATACAACTATGCATACGTACTCGTATTTACATGAAGTTTAGTTTCAGTTCCCCGTGCGATTTATGAATGTACGATTTATTACACGAAGAGTGTTATACGAAAGTAGTGAGCTAGTTTAACTACCTGAAACTAACCATGTAACCTTGTTTTTAAGCTCATATTACCGACTAGTTTTGCATTACCAAAATGTTATACAGTACCGGAATTCCGGGATTTTTATTTATGGAAATAAAATAAAAAGACAGTTCCATACTTTGTCAAAAACTAAATTAGGTAAATAAGTAAACATCCGGCTATCCAATTCCGCAATCCCGGGATTTTTATTTAACAAAACAATAAAAAGTCGTTTCCATACTTTGTCTTAAACTAACTTTAGGTAAATATGCATCCGATTATCCGATCTCTAACCTTGACTAAGGTAAGAAAGAAAAGAAAGAAAGATATATTTATTAAATATAAGGTACAAATGCTCGCATTCATCACATAAACATCTGCCCCCACCGGGACTCGAACCCGGGACTTCAGAGATGGCGACACCTTGAAACCGGTGTACTAACTACTCGACTACGAAAGTCATCAATTAGAGTTATTTATACAAAATATGATAATAGCCGTAAATAGACTAGCGTCACATATACTGTTCATCTACTTAATTCATATAAGCTACTTACTCATAATACAAGCACATTATATTTCTTCATACTAAAAATATTAATTTTGTTTAGTTATTATAAATGTTATCACCACAGAACACAGTTCTGTGTTCTGTGGTTATCACATATATTACTACAAACAGACAGATAGTTGAAAGATTTGCAATACCTTACATAACTGCCAATATGTAAGGTATTGCAAATCATCGAAGCAACGCTATTTTTTAATTCTGAGTAAAATTTTGAATAATTCTTACATTCTCTGAAACTTAGCATTTTTAAACAACACATCACAGCATTTGTTAAATAATTCTAATATTAAGTGAATAAATCAACAATACTACTGTATTTTATAATCATTGTTATGTCAGATCCGCTTACTGTCAAACTGTCTTATTACTTTTTTTTCCTATGTTACAAAGGGAAAACATCACATAAGTTGAGACACAATGATCATACATGGATTGTATTAGATTTTCTATTTATTTTCTTAACCAAATTGAACTGCATCAAAAGCGCGACAAAATTAAGGAATAAAAAATCTACGCTTTTGCAGTCTTAAAATAAATCGACCGTAGGGTAAACTGTGTTCATAATCTGTCGATGTATTGCAACCCGGCCTGTCACTAATCCCCGATCCATACGACGATAAAAATTAAGCCTATTACCAGCCAAACCAGACTAAAAAAATCTTGAACTTATCTGGAATTAAACGCTATAGTCCTTCAAATCTATGTCAATTATTTTCAGTCACTAACCCACTTAAACACCTATTTGGAATCAATCATCTACTTTTCTCTTCATTCTTTAAACATTCTTCAATAATTTTTTTAATATTGGATAAGCAAACAAACATCTGTCAGCATCAGTACCCCGTCTCTCTAAATAATATGCAAGATAAACAACGAATCAACATTCAGATCCAGCAGCAGCAGGAATTCAGCGTATGTTAATTTGTGCGACTAAGAAATTCGCGCTTCGCTTCGTAATACCACAACCGCCTAATAAATAGTCACGGAGTGAACTATGTTGTTTTAATCCTTCTGCTTGCTAATAATTTAATCAAATTCTGAATGCTTATTCCTAGAACACGCTAAAACTATTGAATAAGTTTTGTTATGTTAAACAATGCGATTGGCATTTATTAATACACTAGCGGACCCGACAGACTTCGTCCTGTCAAAAAGATTTGTACAGTGGCAGTTTTTTGTTCCTAATTATTTTATAGATAATGCCGCATAGCCAACCAAATCGCAAAAAAAGTCTAAATGACCTATTACATTTTGTGGCTATTCAATTTTGGAACGTGACATTAAATCCTCCAACGATGTATTCTGTGCTCCAACGCACGCACGCACACTGTTTTGATAGATATGATTGAATTTCAACTATATGTAGCGTTAATAAAGCGCAAATTGTCTCTTTGATGTTAGGAACACACCTTCATTGCTTAGACAACAGTGAGTGCTTGCAATATGAACTTTATACAATAACAATAAAGCTCAATTCGACTGAACGTTTTAGTTGGAAAACGTTTGCATGGGAAAATAAAAACGCTGTTTTTAGGGTATTTCCAAGAATTATTCGAATTTTCCTCATTGTAAAAACCCTCCTTGAACTTCAACGAACATTAACAAAAAAGAATTGGCCAAATTGGTCCACGCGTTGTTGAGTTATGAGCTTACCAACACATTTTGCGATTCGTTTTTATATATAAGATTTATTCAATACTGACGCCTTGTTCCTGGATAAAAAGGAACAAAATTATATCAATCATTCAATCTTTTCCGATAAGATTTTTATGAGTGCATATAAAAATATTGTGTAGTTGGAATCCTTTTAATTTTAGAGGAAAAATGCACCTTATGCACCGTGACACCGCGCTGGCTAGGCGCGGCCGTGTGTGGGGCTCTTCGGTCTGAGAGGACCGACCTACCCACTAAAACCCCCCTGAGTTCTCTAGGCCCATGCGGGGCACATAGAGGAGTGCGCTTTCACAATTCAGCCGCCATGTGAACCTAGATATTCTCTGAAGATATCAACCATAGACATAAATACTTATTTACAACTTTATAATACCTGTAAAATATTAGTTACATTTTTCCATTTATATATAAATTTTTCGGTCAATTACACTTGGCTGTAAGGGTTTTCACTACTAAGGCGCCTTGGTTCCGACCAGCTATTATCTTAGATTATATAAGGCTTATACGATAAATAGGGTTTTACTAACTTCAAATGTATTCTCCTCGGAAAAGATTACAAAAGTTAAGCAAACCAATCATGCAGGACACTATAAGAATAATCCTACTGTAACCTCCAATATCATACCTCACGGGATCATCTCAGTATTAGCACAACACTTCAGTTGTAATCGAAAACAAAAAATAGAGTCCTCTAAGTCTTAACAGAATTTTCTCATAACCAACGCAAAATTTCATAACGCTAGCATATGAGAATTGACAGTATCTGGTTTGCTAAATTGAGCTCTAGGGACATCACAGAAACCTTCAATTATAAATATGGCTTCTGTAAAGTGAACCTCTCAAATGGCACTCAACACAGCGATAAAGGTTGGTCTAACTCACTCGTTTAATGTGAAACATATAGCTTCAACTGGATATGAAGTATGTATAATTTTCAATACGATTAAATATATACTAAAATTTCTAAAGAAGTTACAAGAAAAGTTTACAATCGGAATGACATTCAAGGATCATTTTAATACTGTTTCGATATATTAATAGACTTTGGTCATACCATATTGTTATAATTTCAAATTTAACATAAGATAACATCATTTTATTAATTTTTCGCGGTTAGGAGCACTGTGCAATCAACTCATCATGTGTGATCATGTGTGATCATAACCTCAATATTTTACAAATTTTCCCAAGTCTTTGTAAGCTGTTTGTAATCACATCATATTTCTAAATAAGTATAATATACTAATTATTCTCAACTGAATTCAATCATCATTACACTATCGTCGTAAGTGCTGTCGTCGGGCTGAAATTACTATCAAGAAGAAATAATCAAACACTTCATTTGTGTGGTCCATATGGGATTGATTTACATCAGAACTAAATCCCAACACATATCTTAAAGTTTGATTTTAAAAACGAGTTGTTGAGCAATGTATTTGACAGATATAAGTATTATCTCCTATTCGACGTCCAAATGCTGAGTCACAGCGAAAAGATTGCATGATTCAACTGACAATGCTCCAGACCATTGTCCATTGTCAGTCGCTTTGACAAGATAACAAAGAACTTTTATTTCTATTTCCAAAAGTAATCTTGTTGGCAAATAATGTTGTTTTGTAGCAACGTGCTTTTGGCATGATTCCTTTATATCCACTAAGTTTCCTTAAACCGCCCGTATTATTTGATTGAATACCTTTTGAATTTAATACATAAAAAGATGTTATTATAGTGTGACGGCATTCTACTCCGTGGAGTCTTCTCATCAGGTGTTAAACTTATTCCGTTCTCCCCTTTTGTCTACTTATTTTCAGGCGTACGTCTGGATTTCACATTTTGTTACTATAGCGTTATTACTATACTTTATTCCAAGTATTTCCTATTCTATTTTGATCCTAATTTTCCTAATAGGAAATATCTGCTAATTTTGCTTCGAAAGAAGTGTATTAAATAGTTTCGCCAATTTTATTAAGTGTCAATGTAATGAAATAAGAGCTTATACCTACTGTCAAGCACTCCGAAGTTTAAATTTATTTAAATAAATCTGTTAATTTTGAACCTGGGAATAGTAGTTGCCATTGTAACCAATTAGAACGACGAGGTAGTTTATATATTAATAGACAATCATTTATATAAATATTAAAAGAAGAGAAAATATATATATTGAATGGCAATGTTATTCATAAATATAAGATAAACAAAGTTTTGGATATAAAGCTTATCCGATTGTACTCAGAAAATATTACAGAACATAGGCAAAGGTGAAAAGAAAGATTAATCTTTTGATGCCGCTTCCCAGCTCCTTACGCATATGCGGTAGTGCCAGTGACAAAAAATATCGCGGCTTTGATATTGCAAGCAACGCTCATATAACCTTTTCGTAAAAAAAAGTTTCTGAATTGGAATGTTTGGGGGTATAGATCAAAAGATTTGATTTTGGGAATAGTTTGAAATTCGGGAACAGACTCCTTTATACCAAGGGTACATATCTCTTTTTTATTAAAAAATCAGAGTAAACTTAGTTGAAGTTATAGGTACTAATAAAGTTATTTAGGAGCTTAATTATTAGAATACTAGTAGAAGTGCATGACAAAAATATTTTGCGTAACATTTTATTCTAAGTTAAGCAGTTTTCCGGCCGTTTTATATTACATTTTCCAAAAGGAAAGACAAGTTTTCCGCGGTAAAAAATATTTTTCATTCATCCCCGAAATCTTAACTAATACCAAATTGCGTAAAAACATAACTAGCTATTTATCAGATTTCCCCGCAGGAAATTCTGTTTTCCATGATAAAAATTTATCTATGTATATCCTTGTCCGGATATCAATTTACCCATATATCAACTTTAAACAAAATTGATTCGATGTTTTCTGAGTCTACTCAAACAAAAAAAATCATCAATTATTTTTACTCCCATTAATGTAAAATTTCTACAAACTGAACATCATATTTATTTCTATCTAATCAAAAGGCTTAAAAATATTTAAAGATTCTAACTTTAATGAGCTCAATGAAGTGTAATTTCATCTCCTATTCCAGATTATTGTCGCAAAAGTAACCTGTATCCTTTTTTGTATTCATTTAATTTTGCATATATATTATTAGTAATTATATAATATGAACACGCATTATTTTTTTTTTTATTGCTAAAGTTTACAAACAAGCAGGCTGCCCACCTGATGGTAAGTGGTAACAGTCGCCTATAGTACATGTGGTTCCCACGAGATTCGCAGCAAATCTGCAAACCTCATAAGAAGCACAGTGTACGTTGCCAACTTGTGACATAAGATGTAAAGTCACAGTACCCAGTAATTTCACTGCCTATCTTACCCTTCACGCCGGAACACAGCAAAGCGAACCCTGCTGTTTGGCGGCGGAAATAGGTAAGACGGAGGTACCCATGCAGACGACCCTGGTACAGAGTCTACCTCCTAGTGCATTAGTGCATTAGCATTATAGAAGTATTACAAAAAACAAGCGTGTTCCCTGCCTCAGTAATTCTATCAAAATAGAGAAAAAACAATAATATTTGAAAAGTAGAGTATACTTCTCGGAACGTTTCTCTTCTCTGTACAAAATTACATCCGTGATATAAGACACTGAAGTGCTCGACGTAATAATTTATTTTAAGAAAATGTTTCTATTTTATATATCTTGAGTCGAATATATATATATATATATATATATATATATATATTATATATATATATATATATATTAATTCGTAATATATATATATATACATTCGGTACAATAATAATAGTGTTATTTACCCAGCCCCATGTATTTGTAAGTTTTATAAAAACTGTAGTGTCTTAAAAATGAAATCCAATAATTTAAGTCATTTATAAAATCATTAATTTTATTACAGCTCTTTTTCTTAAAAATGCTTCTAACATGTGCTTTAAATTTATAAAACTCATAGTTACATTTTTAAGAACAATTATTTTTATAAGTATAAGCCTGCTCTTTGGAACGGTGTGTTTGTTTTTTTTTTCTTGTGTTCAATTCATAGTAATAATTTTGTAAACATAAACTTAAATTTCCATAAAAGTACCGACATGCTATAACAATCAGTATATTTAGTTATATAAGGAAACCACTGAAAGATTCTCTCAGTTTTACAATACAGATAGCGCGAATTGTTTTTTTGAGCTTAAAATCTTCATCGTCCGTAGCAAATCCCAACCAAAATAGCCCGAACGACATGACACTACAAAAATCACTAAAATAGAACAATCTTACTGTTTAACGTAAATTAGTTACGTTTTCTACGGCATATACAGCAGAACTAAGTCTGTTTGCCAAGTTTTCAGTCTGTGGATCCCATTGTAAGCAACAACCAAATCTAATACCCGAACAATTTTCTACTATCAATAAGTTAAATTTCGTAATTATTTTAAGATGTATATACCTATGTATAAATAAATAACTATACGAACTATAAAACCGAATTAATAAATATAGAGAACTTGTAAGGGAATGTAAGGGAAGGTATGTATATATTACAAATTGTAAATTTACAAAGGGTCTAATATAAATGTAAGCTTTTAATATAAGATTTATCACTGAATGCAATTAATTTATTTTACAAATAGATATTAACCGTTAAATATAAATATGGCAGATTTAATACCTATCATAAACTTACTAAAATGGCCTATAAATGAGCTACATATTTACTTACACACAATATATAAATTAATAGAGAAAACATTTAACTTGGGTACGCGTACAATACTATTAGGTGTTAAAATGAAAATCCACATTTTTATTCTTCCGATATGCAACTTTAAGTATTAAATTATCTTAATAATAGAATAGTTCCACAGTAGGATAGCCAATATACAATTCAAAACCGTTTAATGCATACTTCTTTAAATTCGGAAACAGGAAAATACCTATATGAAAATTGTTTGCACAACAAACAATCAAAATTATCTATTAAATGTGTTTTGTTTCATCACGTATAACTGACGCGTATTTTGAGATATGATTATTATTAATATCTGAACTCTCTTATCACCAGTGGACATGGTCGATTTAATATCGCAGCTCAAAAAAACTTGTAAAATATTCAATATCTTATTGGAGCAAAAACAATATAGTAATGCAATATAGTAACTAAAGAAATTAGTACACTACAATGTATATACTTAAATAAACTTAAAAAAGTTTTGATCACAAAAATATACACACGTCACCTGCTTTTATAGCTACAAAAATAACTGTCATATCATTTTAATACAACTCAAAATAAAAATCTTACCCAACCACGAGGTTAATATAATCACTCAACGTAATGTAAATTATAATCTATAAAAAAATAAAAAGCAAGTAAGTACGATCAAATAAAAAATTCGAGGAAAGGTTAAAATAACTAAAACTTTTTACAAAACTCACTTCCAAAGCACGTGTCTTCTGAGCGCGCGAAATCAGTACGCACAGCTGCGAACCGAAGCGCAGGGCGACCGAACTCGGAATAGTCCTGTATTTACTAAACGCGACTGAAGCGAACTAGAGCCCTTAGCGTGGCATGAAAATAATAATAATGCACAGCATTAAACTTTACCGCTCTAGTAATAAAGCACAGTTCTACGCGACAAATATCGGCTGTAAATAATCATGTTGTAAGCGACTCGAGTCATATTGTTGCTGTCTCTGTCCGTAACCAAGCGGCACGAGCGACAGAGAGAGTCCGCGCGCATGTGCACCTTTTTCTCCTAACATGACCACCATATAATAACCTTAAAAGAAGTTTTTATGTTGTTATCGATAAGTTCTACGATGTGGGTAACTTTATCGGTTTTTTTATAGAGGCTTTATGGTTGGGCCTTTTTGAAAAATTTATCACTCTCGATTTTATAGACGCAATATAATTGACGTAAAAATCCTACTAGGTACCTGCAATCACAAGTTTCTACCTCAGAAAAATTCCACTCACATAAACTATATACTGCATGACATTAGAAGTTAAAAACGAACTTACCAATACAGTCAGGTACAGTATCATTCCATCTGTTATCATCGTAACACCATAAAAGCCGCGCCCTCTGTAGGGTGTCAGCAAAAACAAAGTTCACATTGCACATGTAGTGTGCTACATCCTCGTTGCGGTACACAATGTAGCCGCTAGATGGCGGCGGGACCGTGACACATCCCACACCTGAAACAACAAGCAAGCATTTTCAGATAGCACTGTAGTAGTTTTTAAAATATAGAATAGATGGCGCTGACACTCACATTTAATAAGTTTCATGAAATCACTGATAGATGGCAGTCAGATAGTTTTTTAATAGTTATTCCGAAATGAAAACGAAATGCCATTGAACACAAAATAGAGGAGGAGGAGGATAATTCAGGTGGAATTTTTAGTACCTGAGTATTAAGTATGTGACTGTGGAGACTTGGTATGTGTATTAATTTTACAAATTCTTTATTTTTTTCTAGATCAATATGATGATGTTTGTTTCCCTACAGTAAATAAATAAACATAAATATTTTAAAATATTTTACATACAGTGACATATTTATTTTTCTTTTTGTACCTAATACTTATTCTGTACACACTTGTGGTTCATTACATTTCTTAAAAACTGACTTGACGACTAAATCAGAAATTTGTGTCCGATGTAGAGTCACTTTATTAAAATTTTGTAGAAAGCAGTAGTAATTTAGGTTTTTCGTTCATACTTTCAACGGCATAAATAGACAGGAGACAAATTGAAAGCTTCCGATAATCCTTCTCGTAATTTTCTGATGACTTTTTCAATTTTCAAACAGATATAAACATTAGTTATATTTTTGTTGTTGGAATGTAGTATGAAACCTCTGTATTTATGTATTTTTTAGTTATTTATTTACTAAACAAAAATACATACTATATAAATATATACAAAAATACAACATAAAGTCTTGATAAATTGCATAAACGAAAAGGGGTGAAATTATACTTAATAGATAAAAACAAAACGAAAAAGAAATTATTGCCACGGTTTTGAAATTATTGCCCTTGTTACGAGTGCATTGGCACCCTACCCCATATATATGTTATATAATCAAACACAATTAGTCAGAGACCCCCCAAGAAGTCCCGATGTCGCAACACTCCATGTAAATCTCACAATGAGGACCAGCACAGGTGTCTTTTGAGCTCCAATCGCGGTGGCGAACAGACAGATCAATCGTTGATCACTAGTAATAAGCCTAGTTATAGTTTATATTGTAATTAATTAATAAAAAACTAAAATTAATAACTTGTAGTTTTAAAAAAACGCCTGCGCTGTGACGCGCCCAAAATCGTAATTCCCTTTATCACTTTGTTGTAGCTTTCATTTTCACTGCATTAATACTGCTTTTATGCTTCTTTTGCCACACCCAGTATTCACTCCCATACATAGACGTAAGGACGAGCCCACCTCCAAGCACAGACATTTTTGACAAGGGCTGACTGCTAACGAAGCCATTTATAGCCCCATTCACTTTGTATTATTAGTAAATAAGTTAGAATTGCTAGTAAGCAATTCTAACTAATATACTAATGTATTATGTTTCTAGTGATGTATTTTAATTTTATTTCTTTAAAGTGTAAGTAAAGAATCATACTTTTGTAATGCAACAGCACTCCTCTCTTCGGGTAAGCACCGTGAGACTTGGCCTCAACTTCTACCTCCACAGAGCTGGTAGTGCTCGTCAGCCGCAGCGGCAGGTCGACTTGCTCGCAGGATGACAGCAATTCGTCCCCGTTCGCATCTTGCACCGAGACATGATCTATGCAGGATGGCTCAAACGGTGCAATGCCTGGGAACCAACAATAGTATATTGTAGAAGGTCCTTAGCAAACAAAATGACTTACTCTTTTTATAAGAACTCGTACCTTAAAATTAATCAATGCATGTGTGTAGCTTTTTTTTTATTCCCCTGAGGCAAAATGCATTAAATTGCATACCCCGGCTGTGGCGAGCCGGCGGTTATGTGGGGCTCTTCTCCTTAGAAGGGGGAGGCCTACCCACTAAAAACCTCAGGGATGGCCCTCCTCAGTCATGTAGGGACCTCCGGAGCGACTTCCGGGAACTTACATGTGTGTATTAGCTAACAAAAATATATTTGCTTATTACACTGTGTCCAAAAGGTGACATTGTATTTATTATGAAAATTCTTTATTATTTCTTCCAAATCAATTTCATCACCTTCCCACACAATGCACTAATGCCAACGGATTTTCCAATCTTCGCAACACTGATTGTAGTAACTTTCCGGAATGGCCTACGGAAAATGTAGACTCATGTTTGACAATGTACATTATTTATTATTTTATTTTTATTATCAACTAGCTATACGTCTGCGGCTGCGCTCGCATTATACCAAATTTTTCCAATAGGAAAGACATTTTCCCGTAGTAAATTTTTATAATATCTGATTCTATCCTATGTTCCTTCCCGGAGCCTAACAAACATCCATCCACAAACTTTCATATTTATAATATTAGTAGGTTATATTGTAAGTTATAATATATCTATATATATGTATATGTGGTCTATGTATATGTGGGGGACGGGACCATCTGTTCCCACAAAACGGAGAAAATGCAACTGTTGTATAATCAGGTGTATTAAAACACGAATTGGGTTTATAGTATCACACTAGCTTTTGCCCGCGACTTCGTCCGCGTGGAATAGTGACTTCCGGCAGATTTTTGGTTTTTCCCACATAGTTCCCGTTCTTGCGGGATTTTCGGAATGGTCGAGTTTCCGCAGAATTTTTAGTATTATTATGTTGATACAACTTAAACAAATTATTTCGACCAAATATGGTACCATAAAAACGGTCATTGTGACTAAACCTTAAAAAGATAGACATATGCCGTCGCGGACTTTTTTTTAGATCATGTATAGAGGATAATTCTTTCTTACATATTTTTTGTGTATCTTGAACCGTTTTCGCAGCGCACGCAAAGAAAGCCTTCAAAAATGAATAATTTTCCCCGTTTTTTACACATTTACCGCTCTGTCTTTGCTCCTATTGGTCATAGCGTAATGTTATTTAGCCTATAGCCTTCCTCGATAAATGGACTATCCAACAAAAAAAGAATTATTCAAATCGCACCAGTAGTTTCGGAGATTAGCGCGTTCAAACAAACAAACAAACTCTTCAGCTTTATTATATTAGTATAGATGAGTGTTTTAATACCTAATTATAATAGTACGAGAGCCCACGACCAAAATTTTTGTCTCATAGCAATACGGCCAAAACCGCATCAAATCGATAGATACGATTATCTTGAACTCGAAAAATACCAATATCAGACATTTTCCGCGTAGCGTTTGATCTGACCGAATTTTCAAAATTGTCAAAGAATTTTGCCGAACTGCATCATAGCAATATGTCTGATTTGCAGACTGTAGTTGAATGGTAGTTTTGAGATACCGGAAACATATTTTTCAGACGTTAGTGGTGTAGCGCAAACCCGTAAAATCACTAACAAAAATAAAAAATGAGACAAAAAAAATGTCTCATAGCAATACGTCTGAAAATCTTTTTTATTAGTAAATTTTGGTTATTTGATGCGAACAAAACAATTTTCAGACGGAAATGTGAACGCATTAAATTTTGAGACCGTTTTGAAAATGTTAACAAATTTGACCGATCGGTATCATAGCAATATGTCTGAAAATTGTTGGACATGATAAAATAAGTTGTCCACATGTGCAAAAAATGTATATCAGACAAATTAAGTGTAGTACCTTCTCTATCAGACAACTTTTCGATACCCAGATATCATTTAAAAATCGTATTGAGGCATCTTGAATTTTCTGTTACAAATCAATGAATACGTTGCGACCCTGAATTTATTAGATGATAATTAACAAAGAATTTACCCGAAACCGTAACATTGAAGTTGAAGGACTGAAATAAATCGCACAAAAGGAAACTAGGATGAATGAAAAAAAAAAACGGGTTTATTTTAAAGTTACAAAATATTATCGTATTCAATCGCTGTCGGATTCGGAATCGTCGTCTTCAAAATCACTCTCGACGTCGCTCAGGAGATCTTCAACGTCCTAATCTCGCTAATCTCTGGAACTCCTGGTTCGAATTGAAAAATTCTTTTTTTATTGAATAGCCCATTAATCGAGGAAGGCTTTAGGCTACATAACATCACGCTGCGACTAATAGGAGCTAAGAAAAAATGGAAAATGTGGAAAAAGCGGGGAAAATTATTCATCTTGAGGACTTCCATTGCGTGCGCTCCGAAAACGGTTCTAGATACCAAAAAAATATGTATGAAAAGAATTATTCCTCTAAAATGATCTAAAAAAATGACCGCGACAGGTCTATCTTTTAATGTTAACTCACTAGAATCGTTTTTATGGTGATCAAATTTGGATATGTCGCGTTGTCAAGATCGGGTAACATCTGAGGTGGTTTGTTTGCAAAAATAAATATGATGCTCAAAATAACTATTCCACGCGGACGAAGTCGCTGGCACAGCTAGTAGTATATTAGTAGTGTAATATAGAATTATTTTGTTGATGATAAATGATGAATGTGCAAAGTGTAAAACTTGTGATGGAAAGTTATTCTCGTAACGGTGAAGGCTCAACATCCTCAAAAAATCATTTAAAAAGAAAACATCCTCAAGAATATGAATTATTCTTTAAGGAAGACTTTGCTAAATGGACCGTAAAAGTTACAAAATATTATCGTATTCAATCGCTGTCGGATTCGGAATCGTCGTCTTCCAAATCACTCTCGACGTCGCTCAGGAGATCTTCAACGTCCTCTTCTGTAAAATAAACATCTTTAGTGAAAATCACGAACTTATTTATGAAATTAACAGCAAAATCCATGTAAACTGTACCTGTTGTGGATGATGATTTGTCGTCAAAAATAACGAATGGTATCCTATGTCCGTGTCGATACCACGTGGCAACTCGATTTCGGAGTAAATAGACTTCCTGCTTACTCTCTGTTTTTTACTCCGATATTCGGCCACTTCTTTGCACTTTTTAAGCGTCTCTTCTGTAAATTTTTTCACTTTCTCATTCGTTGTTTCTTTACAAAACACACAACTCAGGTCGGACCTGAGTTGTGTTGTGTTGACCGTATATAACAGAGGCCTATAACAGAGGCGTCGGTCAGGCGACTCCGAAACGTTATTTTCGTTTTTGGGAGTATATGCTACACTGAAAGTGTCTGAAAACAGGTTTTTGGTAATCCTGCAGCAATACAAAAGTTGAAAAAAAAAATTATCCGTATTGCTATGATACAGGTCGGCTAAATTTTTTGGACATTTTCAAAAATGCGCTCAGGCTATATGCTACGCGCAAAATGTCTGAAAACAAACTTTTTTCGTAATACAATTATAAAATCTATGTACATTTTCACTATCAGACGTATTGCTATAATACCGACTGTCTTTTTTTATTGACACAGCAGAAATGGCCTCCCACGCAGTTGCTACACTTTCGACCGTTTACTACACGCCTAGTCGGGTTCAGAATCATACAATCTAACGATTTTATAGGGTTTTGCCGTATTGCTATGAGACATGGTTTTGGTCGTGGGCTTCTCGTACTATAACAGATGCATACAAGACTTTATCTACAATCATGATGTGAATCTTCTATAAAAGATTGTCATACCATAGGGTGTTGTACAGTGTTGTAAGAACTATGTAATTCAAGAAAAGTCTAATTGCGAAAGCATGTAAAATAAACAAACCTTAATAAAACAAAAAAAATAAAAGCATTATTTATTGTAATAAATATTTACATTTTGGATCGTACAATTATTGAAATGCACTTGAACATTTGCACCTTGTTGAATGTTAGCAGATCCTGATGTACTTGGAATATTTATATTCACCAATTCATTATTTCTATAGAACTTAAAATTTGATTTGACACGTGAATTTTGTTAGATATGTCATTTGAAATTCATAATATAACGCGTTTGGAGGATATAATGATCATAATATCATTGAGTGTTTTAATGTTGACTATAAGCTAATTGTTATAGGTTCTTTTATAAAGGATTAATAGCATGATAATAGATAAAAAATACTAACACAAACATAAAAGAGTGCGGAACAAAGAGTCCGCAGAAAATCAGACAAGCATTATAAAAAATAAAAAAAATATGTCCATATAATATAATACGTTTATACTAACTTCTTAAGCTCACATCGAGCAAGGTTATTCGGATCCGTTTGTTCAGGATGCGCCGATAACTTCCACATGCACACGTCATCTCCGACGTAAAAGTTCGGATATCCGGGGGTCCGGATATAGCCCTCGCTGTCCTCGCGCTGAAGGTGCTATATGTACTTCACGGTTACAGTAATGGACTGAGAGAGTATCTGCAACAAAAAAATACGTCTCATAACGGGTAATAGTACGCAGCAAAATGGCCTTCAAATTGGCGGGGCTCCCCGTCCACCGCGCGCGTGATGTGTTACAGTCTTTACTGGGCGTAATAAATTCTTTGATCCTTTAGCTATCCAGTGGTGTAATTGGAATTTGGATGGGGATGATAGATATGTAGCTACAACACTAAACTGTATCCCCCGATTTTGTTATCATTCGATTTTTGATTTGTCCCTATGGAAGCAATTTTAAAGACGTATTCACGTCAAAATATTGTTTATATAACTCCCACGTAACTCACCGCGTTATGCAATTCCTTATTCCTATAGCCCGTACCAATGCTCGGATGCATTCCACATTGTATCGTTTACCAGATACTTACAATAAATTTTCAGGACACGCAGACCTCGACATATGTTCTCTCTCTCTCCAGCAATTTAGAAGAAGGATAACAGAGTTATTGAGAGCGTCTGAATTTATTTTCTTTTTTCGGTTCGGATTCGTCACGTCATCGTACATACTATTTTTTTTTTGAGGGGGGGAAATGTGACCTTATGCACCATGACACCGCTCTGGTAAGGCGCGGCCGTGTGTCAAGAGGACCGGCCTACCCACTAAAACCCCCGAGTTTTCTGGGCCCATACGGGGCACATGGATCGTACTTACTATTAATCACTTGAGTTTTTCTATGTTATTTTCTTTTTATGTTATTTTTTAATCTATACTAATATTATAAAGAAATAAAGTTTGTGTGTTTGTATATTTGTTAAATTGTAAGGGATCTACTGAACCGATTTTAAAAATTCTTTCACCAATAGAAAGCCACATTATTGTTGAGTGTCATAAGTCATATAAAAAACCGAAAAATAAAGAGGCTTTTGCGTGGTACTTCGTATTGCAAAGTGAATCGGAGTAAAAACGGTCGAATGAAAGCGTTTCTTACGAACGCTGCCTTAACTATGAAAGATATATTTTTGAGTTCTAGAGAAAAGATGTGGAGCTTGAAAATGCCTACAAAAAAATCAACAACAGCATATGTCTAACTTTTATGTTTAAGTTACAAAAATTAGTTTTTTTAATATTACAGTTGTAAATTAAAACATAACACTCTGTACTAAAAAAGGATTATTAATATTATGCCCAACGAAGTGGGCAAGGGTCAGCTAGTACTTTAATATATATTTAACTGTGTATTTTGTAGTGTACGAGTATGTAGTGGCTGACTAAAAAAAAAATTTATATACTCTAGGTTGAGGATTCGTAATATATAGATTGTAATAATATAACAATTGCTGGTGGTCCTAATAACAATAAATAAATAACTTAATAAAACAAAAGTCTGTCCATATTATAGGTATTAACAAATATTGTTTAAAATTTGACGACCTCCATAGTCGAGTGGATAGTACACTGGTTTCAAGGTGTCGCCATCTCTGAGGTCCCGAGTTAGATGTTTGTGTGATGAATGCGAGCATTTGTACCTTAGTCATGGTTGGTTGATATATATTTCTATAAAAAATATTTATATATGTATAATATATGTATGTTTATCAGTTATGTTCCTAGATCCCATAGCACAAGCCAAGAGCTTAGGTTTGGGCTAGGCTAATTGGTGTAAGTGTAACAAATATTTATTTATTATTATTTATTCTATAGTTGAGCCAAATAAGCGAACGAATGTTTACTAACAAAGTGTTGCCTAGCAACCACTGACAGGCATATATCAATAACCTTTTTCTGTCATAATACAGTTTTTATTGCTTTCGAATTAGTTTAATATTATAGCGTAGTAGTATTTTACAATTTATTTCCGACTGACTCTCGCAGTCAGATTTGAGTGATCCCTAATAAAATTATAAATGCGAAAGTCTGTTTTTCTGTCTGTTACCTTTTCACGCTGAACCGATTTGGATGAAATTTAATTCAGAGGTACGTATTGTGAGACCTGGGAAAAGACATTCTACTTTTTACCATAGGAAAATTGAATATATGACTGGCGCAGCCGCGGGCGAAAAGCTAGTATATCTACACTAATATATATAACGAGGAAATATTTGTATTTTTGTAATTAATAAACTCAAAAACTACTAAGTCGATTTCAAAAATTCTTTCACCATTGGAAAGCTACATTCAAACTGGGTAATATAGACTAGATTAAAAATTTTACCGCGGGAAAATATTTCTTTACTGAGAATTTATTATTAATATGTTCATATGCATTGCGGCCAGATACAATAATGTCATTTAAGAACATTCCAATATAATATGATTTTTACCACGGGAAAACATCTATGTCCACCGTGCGAAGATGGTGCAAACCACTAGTACACTATAAAAGAAAGCTATTATATACATATATTACGCCCGGAAGCCTGCCTGGGCCACCACAGGCTTTAGGAATAAGGTCAGGTCTCACCAGGCTAGAGGGTCTTGATGGTTCTTACCCCGTAGGGTGCATTTATAAGTTGAATATATTCATCTTGGTAATATTTGTGTACAAGAAAAAATACTAAAACAGAATAAGATGCTAAATAACTAATAAGTAATAATAATAAAACAAAATTTGAGAGTATAAAAGTGCCGACTATAACCGAAAATGTTTATTACATCTGAATGTCACCCATGTCATCATGATTATAGGGTTATCAAGTAAAATTAATTATGTTTTTATTTTATAAATTCATTTATGTGGAAGTTTCTTAACTGTTTGTAGTAGTATGGGGTAGAAAAAAAATATTATAATGGATCAGTCATGAAAAACATTTTACAAATACAACATAACGACAAGATAATTGACGATTTTTTGAATTGAGTTGTGATAACCCTAAATCTGGTTTGTTTACATTTATTCGTTTGGTTAAATAAACGAAGTATAGTATAAAATTCCATAAACATACCCCCGAAAACTACAAAAGCTAAAATATACATCAGACTTTACATGTCCACGAGACAACCTTGACAACAAACGTATTGCTAGTGGTATCTTTCACCGTGTGGTAAAGATGTTGTTAGGTCACAGTACAATAATTCGCATCTACAGAAGTAACTTAAGACCAACTCTTTAATTATTGCATATCTTCAGTGATGAATGATATGGACCTGCAACTAGACCTTACAATTAATGTCAATGTCACTTAAACAGCAATAGAGAAAGGTATACACGGAGTTTCTTTAATCTAACCAAACTTATGAAATCCGTTGAAAAGCCAGGGTCACCGACATAGCCTGAAGTTAAGTGAAAGGTCTTCGAGAGGTAGGCATTAGCCGAACAACAACATCGGCGCCCTCCACAATATGGATCAAGGAATTGGTGAAGAATTACGGAAAGGTGATGGATCACGCTGGATGCTAGCAGCGCAGGATCCATCGGTGACCAAGACCTATGTCCCTTCTAAGCAACGATCGTTCTTCGGCTGAAATGATGCTAATAATGATATTAGTAATTTCACTGGTTTGTGAAAGCAATTCGTTCCTAATTATTCGTCTGATTTGTATTGATTTTGGTTCCTCAATTAAACTCTATGTTAACGCACCGAGTTACGTGACTCACAGTGGGGCAGCGACGAGTGGGGCGTGTTCGGATCGGTCCCGTTAGACCGGACCTCTGACTAGGGCTTGTTCGACCACTACTCGTGACCGCCGGACGCATGCTTAGTTTTTATAAAAATACTTATTGTAAAGTAAGATATTGTAGTTGCTCCTTAATAAATTTATTGCAAATTAAGCGCAAGTTTGATTTCGATTGCCTCCGTATGAGACAATTTTGGCGACCGTGACAGGACAGAGCTGCAATCTTTGGAAGAATTACTTACAATATATGTGCGAGTGGCGTCATCGTGCAAACGTCCGAGGAGACAAAGGTCACTAAAGAAAATTGTTACGAGGATAAGGAAGACGTGACTTCTGGGCCCTACAGTATACTGTTGGATTTTCACCACTGCAGGTCTAACCCGAGGGAAGTACGCCCAATTCCTGTATACCTCACAATCTATAATTTAATACTTTGCCTGTTAATTAATTGTGTGTTGGCTTTTCAAGCGGTTAGAATTTTATTAATCTAGCTTAATTTAGTGCCTCACAACTATAATAGTCATTCTAGAAATTTATTTGCTTACGATTAGCTGTTTTAAATAAATAATTTCAATTATAATTAACTGTTCCATTAAAAGACAAATTTTGTATTTCTGCTGTGTATGCAGGCTAACTTATACTATTTATAATAATACTTTTACTTTCATACGCATTTACTTTCGAAGAACATTTATTATTGCTTTCTTCCCTTAATTTCACTATACCTACTTTGCACTTTATTTTGTAATAAAGTTGCCGAATAATCATTCGATTAATGCTTGTAGGTAGTTAATTAATTAACGCTTGCTTTAAATCTTTCTGCGGCACAATTCCAGGCCTGCGGCCCGACCGGCGCGCGAGTCGTCAGAGGGCGAAGGTCGTGCTGCGGCGAGGTGCCGTCTAACCATCCGACACGACTACGACTTCTGGATCGTGAGCTTAAGCCATAATTCTCACCAAGTTTGAGTTTTGTCTATTTCATTGCTTACCAAAGCCGTTTATTGTTTTGAAATATAAACATGGATGATAAACAGGACGCTAGTAATTTGGCTAGTGACGATAAGATTGAATTATCTAGACTTATTAAGCGTCGCGGCATTATTAAAGGCAGATTAACAAAGTATTCTGATTATTTAAATATCTTTAGTAAATTACCATCAAGTGAAATTAATTCTACTAAGTATCGGGAGCTGGAATTAAAGGCAAATAAAGTACAAGATCTATTGACAGTTTATGATGAGCTGCAAAACAGTATCGACATACTACACTGGGATTCAGATGAGCAAATAAAGGAGCGGGATGAAATTGAAAGTCAATTTTTTTCTGTGCTATCAATCGGACAAGAATTACTTAACCCCTTTCAAAAAATTAAATCGGATGCTATAAAGGATGATCAGTGTAGTGTCGGTAGTAGTCAATCAAACGTGTTTAATTCTATTCGGCTACCAATTATAAACTTACCCACATTTGATGGTAATTATTTGAATTGGATGGAATTTAAAGATTCTTTTGAATCCATGATAAATAATTGTGAAAATATTCCACCCATAAATAAATTTCACTACCTGCGTTCTTCTTTGCAAGGTAGTGCCGCGCTAGTAATAAAATCAATTGAAATAAGTGCTAAAAATTATCGTGTTGCTTGGGATCTACTATGTCAGCGCTATGACAATAAAAACATATTAGTAAATAACCATTTGAAGGCTTTATTTCAAATTGAATCTTTAATGAAGGAATCTTTTAAGGCATTGCGATTTATTGTAGATCATGTGTCAAAACATTTACGTTGTTTGGAGAGCTTAGGGTTGCCTACTGATAAGTGGGACGTTCTCATCATTTATATGGTTGGATCCAAATTAGACATGAATACTACCAGGAAATGGGAAGAGTATAAAAGTGGTATGACTGACCTGCCCACACTGCAAGAGTTTTATAATTTTTTACGTAGTCGTGCAGATGTGTTGGAAACGTCCTATGCTAGCGGTAATCGCTCTGAGCAAAAACCTGCTCACAGAGACGTAAGGCCAAGAAGTACGAACAGTTTCGTAGCCTCATTAGTTAAACCTACTAATTGCGTCTTATGTAATGATAGTCACTTACTTCACGAATGTGTGAAGTTTAAGTTATTAAGCGTTGAGGATAGGATAAGCGAGGCAACGAGATTAAAGGTTTGTAAGAATTGTTTACGTGGGGGTCATACGTCGTTTTACTGTAACATGAAGGGAGCATGTAAGTCGTGTAAAAAAAAACACAACTCACTATTACATAAAGAAGTGCTGACGGTGAGTACTTCACCTCCGGTTTCTCTTTCGGCGACTTCAGTGCAAAGCCAAGTACTGCTCTCCACTGCTCTAGTCGATATTGTTATAAATAATCATACTTGTGTTGCGCGCGCACTTTTAGATACCGGTAGTCAGTCCTCATTTATCACGGAAGGATTCCAACGAAAGCTGGGTTTAGATAGTGACACTTCTAGTCAAGTAAATATCTGTGGTATTAACCCATATATACCCGCCGTGCCCAAACGAGGACAGTTTTCAAAGTACCCACATTATTGTCATGCATTTCTCAATTTGTTTTTATTGTAGGTGTTGAGTTAGTAATAGTGCTTATTCGTGGTTTTTGGCGATAAAAACAGTTAAAAATATATTTAGTTGTGTTTTATAGTGATTTTTCTGAAGCTGATTTAAACATCGGAGATAACGCAAAGTAAGTATTTTTTATTTTTAACTTTTTTACTAAATATTTTATTTTCTTTTACTATAATTGATTAAATATACCATAACCTATAGAATTAAATGATATTGCTGTAAAAATATTCAGTATTGATTTGGTAAGGGATATTTTTATACCGGTGTCCTCAATTGAGGCCAGTGGGCACATTGAAGGTAAATTATTCGATTTTTTGTCCACAGATCCATTTCACATAAACAATGACCCGAAGAGTATTCAATGCCGGTAATGAATTCCATGGGCTTCAGGAAGCTCTTGAAGCTGTGATGAATGAAGATGACGGTTCAGAATTAGACTTAGTCGTAATTCCTCCGGAACCGAGTGTGCTTACTGATGAATACTGTGCCGCGAGATATACCAGGGAGAGTCGAAGTATTTATGAATGCAGATGAAGGGGATTGCAACAGTAGCGATGATGAAACACTAGCAGTAACCAAGAAACGAAGAACTGATTTTGAGGAGCCGCGTTGGCGTAAATCTGCGCCTTCCTATGACCCTATACCTTCCACGAAACCAGTGCGTTTTGGCTACAAAAATTGGATGATTGCAAGCTCTGACGGATACTGTTACGCTTACGACTTATATTGTGGAAAGTCTCCAGGACCCAATCCAACAGAGCCCCTAGGCACCAGAGTAGTAAAGCTGCTACTCGAAAAACTAGGAACCAGTCCTCAAGACCATGTGGTATATTTTGACAATTTCTTTACCAGTTTTGCATTGCTCCGAGATCTTCGGGCGGCTGGCTATCGTGCACCTGGTACTGTTCGCGAAGGCAGGACAAAGAAGTGTCCTCTAGTATCCGTAAAGGATATGAAGAAGAAAAACCGCGCTGAGTTTGACTACCGTTTCGACCAAGTCAACCAGATTTTATTCTTCCGTTGGCTGGACAACAGTGTCTGTACGATGGGTTCAAACTACGACAACGTTTTTCCTCTGGGAAAAGTAAAGAGATGGAGTACCGTAGAGAAAAGAAAGGTGGACGTAGGCATCCCACGTGTATATCAAAGTTACAATAAGGGTATGGGCGGGGTCGATCAAGTTGATCAGTCGATTTCCCTATATCGCATTGCTATACGTGGCGAAAAATGGTGGTGGGTCCTATTTACGTACATGCTGGATGTAGCAGTGGCAAACGCATGGCGGTTGCACCTTATATCTAATGAAAACAAGATGGATCAGCTCCAATTTCGGCGGTATATTGCTCGTCATTACTTGAGACACACAAGCGGTGGGAGTCTGCGTCCAGCAGCATCTGTAGTACCAAGTCTGCAACATGATGGTATGGGTCACTACCCTGGCAAACTTTCTCAACAATTACGATGTGCTGAATGTCATAAAAAAGCTCGTTGGCAATGTAAGAAATGTCTGAAAACACTGTGCATAGAAAAAGAATGTTTCGAAAAATTTCATACCATTTAAGCCCAGTGGCCCCAATTGAGGACGGCATTTTTTTTTTATATAAATAATCCAAAAAAATATTTTTTTCTTGTGATTTTCTAATAATTATATTCGTTTCCAATAATTAATAAAGAAATTTCTTTTTTTCTACGGCTGTGTTTTATTTGGGTCTAAATGGGTTAACAACGCGGTTAGTTGTATTAGAGGCGCTTGTCAGTTAAATATAAAATCGCGAATAACTGAATTTAATATTAAAACTAACTGTCTGGTTGTGCCTAAAATTACAGGAATTTTACCCAATTTCGAAATAAATATTGATAATTTAAGTTTACCTGAGAATATAAAATTGGCTGATCCTACCTTCTACTGTCCCGCAGACATAGATATTTTGTTAGGGGCAGATGTGTATTGGGAGATTATAAATTCCAATATTATTAAATTGGGCAATAAAAAACCTGTTCTACAGGATTCTAAGCTCGGTTGGTTAATGTCTGGGCCTATTATAAATAAACAATATAATAAAAATATTCATTGCAATTTTAGTCAGGAAATCAAAGATTCCCTTGAAAAATTTTGGACTATTGATGAAATTCAGCCTATGAAAACCCAGTCCTTGGAGGAAAAGCTCTGCGAATCTCATTTTACTGAAACCGTTTCACGCTTGCCTAGTGGACGATTCTCAGTGCATATGCCACTGAAAGAGGTACCTGAAAGGGCACTTGGACAGTCGTTTCACATTGCTAAAAAATGTTTAGAAAGCTTAGAGCGTAAATTTTTGAAAAATCCGAACTTAAAAAAACATACAAAAATTTCATTCATGAATATGCAGAGTTGCGTCATTTATCCAAGATTGATAGGCCTAAATTTGGTGTATTTATGCCACACCACTGCGTAATAAAAGAACATGTTTTTTCTGCTCTGAAAGATCCTGTAAAGAGTCAGGAACACAACCAGAAATTTAGGGTTGTATTCAACGCATCTTTCAAAACTTCCACAGGAAAATCTTTGAACGACATTCAGATGGTTGGACCAGTTGTTCAGAGTGATTTGATTTCAATTTTATTAAGATTCAGGCAGCATAAATATGTTCTTGTAGCCGACATAGAGAAAATGTACCGGCAAATTGAAATTGATAACTCACAACGTAATTATCAATTAATACTTTGGCGTGACGAACCTACCAAACCGATTGACGTACTACAGCTCAATACTGTTACGTACGGCATGGCCTCGGCGCCATTTTTAAGCACACGTTGTCTCCAACAGTTAGCCATGGAATGTAAGGATAGCAAAATAGCTCAAGTTATTCAACACGACTTTTATGTCGACGACTTAAACACAGGATCAGACTCTGTAGAAGATCTTAAATATATTTTGAATGGAGTAATAAATGTTTTAAACTCAGCATGTTTACCGTTGCGTAAATTCCGAACTAATTGTTCTGAATTGTTTGCCCAAGAATGTGATCAATATAAAACCTTGGATTTTTCTAAGGAATCTACTGTGCTCGGCCTTAATTACTTTCCAAAAACTAATATACTATATTTTTCCACAAATTTAAATTCGACCCAGTCCATCACAAAGAGGTCAATAATCTCTAATACCTGTAAAATTTTCGACCCACTGGGGCTACTTTGTCCGTGTGTGATAGTAGCTAAAATTCTACTCCAACAGCTATGGGGTACGAAGCTGGACTGGGATGATCCTGTACCTGATATTTATTCTAAAGCGTGGTTAAAAATTATTAATGATTTTTGTATTTTGGGTTCTATCCAAATTCCACGATATGTTTTATGTGACGGTCCATTAAACATTCAATTACATTGCTTCACCGATGCTTCGCAACAAGCATACGCTGCATGCGTTTATTTGCGTTCAGAGTCAAGGAGTGGCGCCGTTATGGTTAAACTACTTTGCGCGAAGGCACGAGTGGCACCTATGAAGCAGATCACAATCCCTCGGATGGAACTTTGTGGTGCTTTGCTAGGTGCTCGACTGTGTAATAAAGTACTGCAGTCCCTACGATGTGATATAACACATAAATATATTTGGACAGACTCCATGGTAGTTTTGGGGTGGCTTAAAACACAGTCACGTGATTTAAAGGTTTTTGTTGGCAATCGAGTTAATGAAATCAATGAGTTAACTTCCGGGTTTATCTTTCAGTATGTACCTACAGCTGAAAATCCAGCGGACATAGGGTCCAGAGGCACCGATCCGGCAAGCTTACAGGCTTCTTCTCTTTGGTGGGAGGGACCCTTGTTCCTCAAGTCTCCACCATCAGACTGGCCAATGCAAAGAGATACTCCTATTGAACTACCAGAATTTAGAATTACTAAAGATCCGTGTACAGTTGCGTGTCATATAACGGTACAAGAAAGTTTCATTGATATTACAAAATATTCTAATTATGAAAAACTTAAACGTATGGTTGCCTATATTCTTCGCTTTATAAATAATTGTCAAAAGGGCAAAAACAAAATAAGTGGTCCCTTAGATTTATGTGAGTTAAATAAATCGAATTTATATTTGATTAAGATTGGTCAGCATGAAGCGTTCGCAAGTGACATGAAATTTATTTCCGACAAAAAACCACTCGGTAGGGAGTCAAAACTTATATCGCTTGCTCCATTTATTGACTCGAGCGGCATATTGAGAGTTGGCGGGAGAATTCAAAATACAGAATTTACTTTCGAAAAGAAACACCCAATAATTTTAGATGGCAAGAATCATCTCACAAAATTAATAATGAGACATTTTCATTTGCAATTGTTTCACGCGGGACCGCAATTGCTACTCGCTTCTGTGCGAGAGCAGTATTGGCCAATAGAGGCAGAGACTTGGCGCGTAGTGTAGTAAGACACTGCATGGTGTGTATACGTTACAGGGGTAAAACTATACAGCCTATGATGGGTAATGTGCCCGCGGAGAGGTGCAATCCTTCGTTTGCCTTTGACTCTTGTGGTGTGGACATGGCCGGCCATTTATGATTTCTAGTCGTAAAGGGAAAGTGTTTAGGACTTATGAGTTTCGGACCGCGGAAAAGGAAATTTAAAAAGGTAAAAAAAAAAAGATTTTGACATTACGGTTTCGGTACTTGACTGTCACTTCGGATTTTTTCACGGCATTTTTATTGAGTTTATTTTAAATATATTCTTTGGTTTATTTACGGAAGTGTATTTAAATATACCATTGATAAATATTGGCATATTACGGTTTCGACGGGATTACATTTACATTTGGAAAAGTGGTCGGCCACGCGTTCTCCTATTTTTTACACTACAAGTATTGTAGTTTATGATATATATTTATAACCACATACGGTAGGGCACATTAGTACACACAAAACACACGTTCAAGCCAAGCCAGAACTACGGACCGGTAAGTAAGCAATATTATTATATAGTTAAATAATATAACCAAATTACGGGCGTTCGGGAAAACGCAACATTTCTTGGTAGCAGAGCGTGGTTTTCTTTTCGGTTACGGACCTGTTATTTTGTAAATTCTTTGTTTTGTATTTACTATAATTATTAAAATGTCGGACGGTTATAACGAAATTCGTCGCATATTGCAATGGTTGGTAAGCGCATTTTCTCTGGTGAGTAGACCAGACAGGGTTGAGGCCTTGAAAGAGCGGGCTTCAAATGCGAGCAGATACATGGCGGATCTGGATCAAGCTTTACAAATGTGTTATGATAGGGCTGACATGAATCCAGACAATGAAACTTTGCAGGCAAGGTTGATTCAAGCTCAGGCAGACTACAAGCAATGCTTAGAATATTATGACAGCATTATTCAGGCGGTAAGGACACTGGATCTGGCCAGTAGTCCCACGGTTAAGGGTCAGTCAAGTAGTAATGCCTCAATTTATACTAGATTGCCGGATTTAAATTTGCCCAAGTATTCTGGTGGGTATGAAACTTGGATGTCATTTATTAACATTTTTGATTCTTTGGTACATTGTCGGATGGATATATCACTCTCACAAAAATTAAGTTATCTGTTGAGTTGTCTATCGGGAGACGCTCACCAGGTTATTTCACATTTAACCATAACGATAACAATTATGAGACTGCAAGGGCGCTATTGATGGGCAGATATCAAAATATTAGGTTAATTGCGGATGCCCATGTGGCAAAGATATTAAATTTGCCTTATTTAAGGAATATCATGTTTATAAGGGATGATTTTTTTAAATCCATTAAAGGTGGCCTATAATTGTTTGGAGAAATTAAATTTACCAGTAACGGAGTGGTCATTCTTGTTGCTCCATATTGTATTGAATAAGTTAACCTCTGATTTAAAATTAAGATTTGAACAAAAATATGGAAGCGGAGATGAGGCAAGCCCGTTGCCTAAATTTATTGACCTTTCGACCTTCTTGGAGGAAGAAGCACGGATTGTTGACAATGTAGGCTCACCTCCTGCAACGGCTACCTCAGGGCCATCTGGGAGGCCTGTGTCCAGTCAGGGAAGACCTGTATTCAGTCAGGGTAGGATTAGGCCACCCACTCGGGGACTAGGGTAGGTATGGCTACATCGGACCATACTATTAATAATAGGTTGCAATCCAAGCGGGTTGGTTGCACCTTTTGTGGCATCATAGGCCATTTTATATCTAAATGCCAACATTTTATAAATTGTTCCCTCAACAGCGGAGGCGTTTTGTGCAAAATCACAAGTTATGTTATTTTTGTTTAGGGGATCATCTTGTTAATAGTTGTGCAGTGGCACGGCCATGTATTCATTGTAACGGCAAACATCACGGGATGTTATGCCTGAATAGGAATGGTGGAGTTAGGCCTGCAGCGGCACGGATTGGTTCTCCTTCAGGAGGGGGTCAAAGCGGACAAGTACGGACTTCACCTCCTCATTCTGGACGAGCGTCGCCTCGACGGGTGGACGTGCGCGCGACACCTCCATATACGGGTGGGGGTGGCTTTAGGCCTACTTCACAGGCATCTCCACATACGGGTGGGGAGGCACCGGGCCTATGGTACAAGCACCCTATGCAGCGGGCATAGGGCATATTCAAGCGGACGAATCTCGTGACGTCACTGCGGAACAGTATGCGTCTGCGGCCTCGTATGCAGCGAGAGCGAGGGGTTTCTCACCACCACTCGCGGAACGGCCGCGATTGAGGAACACGCCGCCATCTTTCGGTCATCCGGTTGGTTACCGGACACCGGATGCCAGTTGGCACCTGACTCGGGCACCATTGGGGCGCTCGAGACCCCCTACATATAACCCTCTGGCGCTGTCGGCAGCCCAGGTTTTTAATCGGGTGAATGCTTCATTTCATAGTGACGTTCAAGAATAGGTAGTCGCCGCCGCCTCGCCAAATGCAACCTTTTTAAATACTATTTTATTGCCTACCGTTGCGGTAAGGATTTGTGATATTAACGGTTTTCATGTTAGAGCACGGGCTCTAGCGGACACGGGTTCGCAAGGTTGCATGATAACAGTTAATTTGGCGAGACGGTTATAGGCCTATACATATTTAATAATAATATTTCGGTTCGTGGCATAGGTGATGTGCTCGTGTCACATGTTTATGGTCAATGTACCTTTAACATTGTTGGAGAATCGGTCTCTCAACCTGTTATTACAGTTACAGCACTAGTGTTGCATGATATTTTAGGAGAACATCCACAGGTGGAATTACCTTCGGAATTTTGAACTCGGCTTCTCACCTGTCTTTGGCTGACAGAAAATTTTTAAATATTGGAAAAATTGATTTGTTGCTTGGTACTGATGTGCTTGGTCAATTATTGTGCACCGGACGCACTATAAATTTAAATAATAATGGCTTGGTTGCTATACCATCGCACTACGGATATATGATTATGGGCCAGCATATGATACGGTTTCTGATACGGTTTTTACGGGCGTTTCTCTTTCGGATTTAGTACAGCGTTTTTGGGAGACAGAAGAGGTACCCACGGTTTCACGGAAGGACCCGCTCGACGAAGAATGCGAGCGCCATTTTATCGAAAATGTTTATCGGTTACCGAACGGTCGTTTCGTTACTCGGTTGCCCTTTGTGAGCATTCGCAAACCGCTGGGGCAGTCCTACCTCACTGCTGAGAAACGCCTGCTTTCTATGGAACGTCGCATGAAGCGAGATACAGAGTTTCGCGACAAATACATTGAGTTCATGCGGGAATATGTACAATTAGGTCACATGTCCCTGGCACGGAGGGACTACTCATCGGAAGAACACTATTTCATACCACATCACGCGGTTTTTAAATCGGATAGCGGTAAGATACGGGTCGTGTTTGACGGGTCGGCCCCTTCCTCTAACGGTGTTTCATTGAACCAAATCCTGCACTCGGGTGCTAAACTACATAAAGATATTTCGGATCTTATTTCGGCCTTTCGTAGACACCAGGTGGTCTTCGCGACGGATATACGCATGATGTTCCGGCAAACGGTGATTGATGAGGCTGATAGACGGTATCAGCTGATTCTTTGGCGCGAGGACCCGTCTCACCCATTACGCGTCTACGAACTGAACACAAACACGTACGGTTTGAAATCTAGCCCCTGGATGGCTATGCGGTGCTTGTTGGAACTCGCTCAACGGGAACGCGTTCGATTCCCTCGTGCGGCGGACGTCTTAGAGTCGGAAATTTTTGTCGATGACGTTATCACGGGTGGATCTTCGGAACAGGAGGCTTTAATTTTACGTAACGAGCTCATAGCGTTATTGGCAACGGCTGGCTATGAACTACGGAAATGGATTTCGAACAGTCCACGTCTCTTAGAAGGACTACCAGCGGATCACGTTCAAGATCCATTGTTATTTGAGAATCCGGACTCTCCTCGTTCAACATCGGTTTTAGGTGTTCAGTATTTACCGGTTCCTGACATCTTTTCCTTTCGGGTTTTAACAATAACGGAAAAGATATGGACTAAGCGGCTAGTCCTGTCTACGGTTGCTCGTATCTATGATCCTAACGGGTGGATCGCTCCTATAATATTTTGGGCTAAATGTTTTCTACAACGGTTATGGTTGGCTGAGCTTAAGTGGGATGAGACCCTACCTACTGAACTCTTAACGGACTGGCTCGCATTTATTGATCAGTTACCCACTATCGGAAGGGTTGTTATACCTCGTAAAATACTTCCACCGGGGAAGTATCATGCGTCACTTCACGGTTTCTGTGACGCCTCGGAATCGGGTTTCGCGGCAGTCGTATATCTTCGGACGATACAGCCAGATGGTTCAGTA
The DNA here is from genome assembly GCA_036419045.1 of Scirpophaga incertulas. Taxonomy (NCBI): domain Eukaryota; kingdom Metazoa; phylum Arthropoda; class Insecta; order Lepidoptera; family Crambidae; genus Scirpophaga; species Scirpophaga incertulas. The sequence continues at coordinate 47,049 of JAYEAL010000283.1, forward strand.
GCGTTACATCTAATCACGGTGAAGAGCAAGGTGGCTCCTATACGCAACCGCCAAACCATACCCAAATTGGAGCTCTCGGGAGCTGCGTTACTTACTCGGTTATTGAATCATGTTTGTGATACACTCGGGAAGCACATTAACATAGGCAACGTTTATGCGTGGACTGACAGCCAAATTGTTTTGGCGTGGCTCCAGACCTCGGTACATAGGCTGGAAACATTTGTTGCGAATCGGGTTTCGCAAATTCAAAACTCGTCAGTGAATCTGAATTGGCGGCACGTACCCGGCGAGTTGAACCCCGCCGACGTGGCCTCTCGCGGCTGTTATGCCTCCTCGTTGGTGAGTCATAACCTTTGGTGGGGACCTGCTTGGTTGACGGCACCGGAGTCGTCATGCCCCCTACGGTTTTAATCGGATCGGATCCGCTGCCCTGTGTGCGTGTCATGGCTGTGGAGAAAGAAATCGTCACAAACCCTCTTTTACTGCGGTTTAGCTCTCTTAATAAATTACTGGCCGTTACGGGATGGATGCGTCGGTTTATAACGAATACTCGCAAACCGGTTGTAAGAAATACATCTTTGTTTCTGACGGCAGGCGAACGGCGTGCTGCTCTCATGTTTTGGGTACGACGGGTACAATCGGAACGGTTTTCTGACGAGCTTAAATCGTTACGGACGACGGGTCGGTTAAAGGGTGCCGTACAGAAACTTAACTTATTCATTGATGGCGAGGGATTACTTCGTGTTGGCGGACGGCTGCGCAACTCGAAGCTGCCGTATTCGGCTAGGCATCCCCTTTTGCTGCCCAAGGACGGACCCTTGACGCAGTTGATAGTAAGTGATCGGCACATTACTAACTCGCATGCAGGTTGTACGGCACTGCTTGCTATTCTTCAGCGGGAATTTTGGATACTATCGGCGCGACGGTGCGTCCGATCGGTTATATTTAAGTGTATACCTTGCTATCGGTTAAAGGCTAACACCATGCAGCCTATGATGGGTGACCTACCTAGCGATCGGGTTAGTGTCACCAGACCTTTTCACGGTGTCGGTACGGATTTCGCTGGTCCTTTTATTGTCAGGGCTTCTCACTTGCGGACCTCTAAGACTTACAAAGTTTATTTATGTGTATTTGTTTGTCTGTCAACGAAGGCAGTACATTTAGAAATAGTATCTTCGCTTAGTACGGAAGCGTTTATCGCGGCGTTCGGACGTTTTGTTTCACGGAGGGGGTTACCGAGTTTGGTACGGTCGGACTGCGGCACAAATTATCAGGGTGCTGACAGATATCTTAAGGAGGTCCATGATTTTTTAACGAAACATAGTACGGACTTGGGACAAGCAATGGCTACTCAGGGCATTACGTGGAAGTTTGATCCTCCTGGATGTCCTCATTGGGGAGGCATCTTTGAGGCTGTCGTGAAGGTGGCTAAGACACATTTGAGACGTGTTATTGGGGAAACGGTTCTTACGTTCGAGGAACTTACTACGGTCTTTTACAGAGTGGAAGCAACTTTAAATTCACGGCCTTTATGCCCACTCTCTTCGGATCCCAACGATATGGAGGTTTTGACACCGGGTCATTTCCTCATCGGCCAGCCCCTTGCAGCTCTCCCTGAGTATTTGAGAATGTACCACAGAGTCGACTTTCTCGCTTTCAAATGCTGCAACAGATGTCACAAAATTTTAATAAACGGTTTTATTCGGAGTATTTGCACATGTTGCAGCAGCGGCTGAAATGGACAGATAAAACGGCTCCTGCACGGGTAGGGGATCTTGTCCTGATTAAGGATTCAAATCTTTCTCCTCTACGTTGGCGTAGAGGACGCATTTTGAAGCTTTATCCAGGCTCTGACGGTGTACCTCGGTTCGCAGAGGTCTCGATCGGCGACTCTGTGATGCGCCGTGCGGTGGCAACCCTGTCCCGTCTACCGGTAGACTAGCGAGATGAGGGTTGCTCATCTCGGGGTGGGGGATTGTTTAGGACTTATGAGTTTCGGACCGCGGAAAAGGAAATTTAAAAAGTAATAAAAAAAAAAGATTTTGACATTACGGTTTCGGTACTTGACTGTCACTTCGGATTTTTTCACGGCATTTTTATTGAGTTTATTTTAAATATATTCTTTGGTTTATTTACGGAAGTGTATTTAAATATACCATTGGATAAATATTGGCATATTACGGTTTCGACGGGATTACATTTACATTTGGAAAAGTGGTCGGCCACGCGTTCTCCTATTTTTTACACTACAAGTATTGTAGTTTATGATATATATTTATAACCACATACGGTAGGGCACATTAGTACACACAAAACACACGTTCAAGCCAAGCCAGAACTACGGACCGGTAAGTAAGCAATATTATTATATAGTTAAATAATATAACCAAATTACGGGCGTTCGGGAAAACGCAACAGAAAGGAAACAAAATTTCTAAATGTTATTTATGTCTATTTGTATGTTTGACCACTAAAGCCCTTCATCTTGAGTTAGTTAGTGATTTGAGCACTGAAGCCTTCATTTTAGCATTACGTAGGTTTGTCTCACGACGGGGTAAACCAGCAGTCATTTTTTTGCGATAACGGCACAAATTTTAGAGGTGCAAACAATGAACTTGACAGGCTCTTACGATCCAGTCGTCAGTCAATCTATGATTTCACAAATACTAATAATATACAGTTCAAATATAGTCCTGCCAGAAGTCCGCACTTCGGCGGAATTTGGGAAAGTGCCGTAAAGGCTTGTAAACATCATTTACGTCGAGTTGCAGGGCATACTTCTCTTACCTTTGAAGAGCTTACCACATTATTTTCACAGGTAGAGGCAATTTTAAATTCCCGACAATGACCCCTCTCTCTTCCGATATAATGACCTCAATCCTCTTACTCCTGGGCATTATTTGATTGGAAGACCCCTCACATCATTGCCGTCACTGCCAGTTACCTCGAAGAACCCAAATAGGTACGCCCGCATCGAGCAATTAAGGCAACATTTTTGGACAGATGGCGTAAGGAGTATGTTGCTGAACTCCAACAGCGATCGAAATGGAAGAGGCGACAGCCAGAATTGCAAGTTGGAGATATGGTGATTTTTAAAAGAAGATAATGTACCACCACTACAATGGAGACTAGCCCGGATCACACGATTGTACCCCGGGATAGATGGCGTTAGCCGAGTAGCCGACATTCTTACACATAAAGGAGTCATAAGACGTGCAGTCAGCAGATTGTGTGTGCTACCTTCACAAATGGAAGCCGATGCTGAGACTTTGCGATAATTTTAACTTCTCTTTGAAACCCTTTGGTTTTCAACGCCCCGGAGGATGTTAACGCACCGAGTTACGTGACTCACAGTGGGGCAGCGACGAGGGGGGCGTGTTCGGATCGGTCCCGTTAGACCGGACCTCTGACTAGGGCTTGTTCGACCACTACTCGTGACCGCCGGACGCATGCTTAGTTTTTATAAAAATACTTATTGTAAAGTAAGATATTGTAGTTGCTCCTTAATAAATTTATTGCAAATTAAGCGCAAGTTTGATTTCGATTGCCTCCGTATGAGACATCTATTTTTGAATCGAACAACTGAATCGAATGACGTCATCGACTCGTGAACGATAGCTAATGTAAAGTCTAATGATATTATATAAAGTTATGGGATGATAATTTAAACTGTTATGTAGCGATGTGCTGTCAAACCCCCTCTATTACCGTTTTGACGGACCATGTCTATGAACACAAGTTCTGTTCGCCCGTTCATCGATATGCCACCCCAGACAATACATGAACCGCCTCCAAAAGGAACACGCTCCTCATGCAACTTTCAGCGTATCGCTCCCCACGTCGACGATAGACTCTTCTACGACTATCTGCACCATATAAACATGTCCTACACTCGTCCGTGAACAATACAGAGGCCCACTGCTCTTCTGTCCAATTCAGGTGATGACGCGCAAATCTTAAGCGAGCTTGTCTGTGAGCTGCAGACAACTTTGGACCATTTGCTGGTCTAAAAGGGGTGATATCTGCTTCCTTTAACCTTCTTCTTATTGTTCGTGCACACACGTTTACTCCACGCACTTCATTAAGCTCGGTTTTGATGTTAACTGACGTGAGAAAACGATTTCGCAGGGAAGTTGTAACAATAAATCGGTCATCACGACCTGTGGTTGCTCGAGTTCTGCCTGTACCACGTCTCCTCCTGTAAGAACCTGTCTCTACAAACCTTCTGTATATTCTAGAAACCGTAGACTGGTTTAAATTTAAATTTCTACCAATCGTTCGTTGATCCAAGCCCTCCCGCACCAATGCTACAATTTGTGCCGCTTGTTCGGACGAAGTATCCATATTATGGTTCAAAAACTCTCGATGTGTTACAACAATTATGCTGGTAACAATAATTCAATTGACAAAACAAAAAAATCAATGAGAATCAATTTAAAATTGCTATAAATTACCACGCAAATCTGATACTACGAGTAAATTTTCTTTTCCCGGCTATATTCATTTGTTTTACTGCAGTTCTATTTTTAAATTTAATTTTTTTTTAAGATTAAGAGCCAGTCTTTCCATATTTATGTAATTTAATCTAAAAAGTTTGCATACTTATTATAAAAAATCCTTTTTGAGTAAACCTGAACTTTGATGCAGTTTATGAGTCCGTCAGTGTATGTACGAGTATGTACAGTCAAAGCTCCTTATTCGCGCTTCCTTCATTCGCGTTTTCACTATTCGCGGATCAAAAAAAATGCGACTCAATTCCTTTATTCGCGGCTAAAAATTTTATCATTCGCGGATCTAATAAATAGTACATACATAAAAATAAAAGGATTCCAATTTGCGGTTTCTTTATCAACATTGATCCGTCTATGGAACCAAGTCTTATTTTTAAGAGGCAAATTGAAAATGCGACTGCTGCGTATCAGTCTGAATTGAAGAAGCTTTTAAAAACTGACAAGCAAGCAAAAAAGTTATATAAGTTTTCAAACCATTACTTAAGCTTTAAGATAATGGTAAAATATTTAAAAACTTCAATTAAATTGACTTTTTTTTATATATTTTTTTAATTTTGTCACCTAGGAACGTATCCCCTATAGTTCCATACAAATTACCATTCTGTATTCACTGTTTCTGTATTCGCGGCATATTTATGGAACGTATCCCCCGCGAATAAGGAACTTTTACTGTATAATATAATATTCTAACATAGATACATCAGTCAATGCAAACCCTCTAGTAGTGAATACTCTAAATATTCATCACACTTCACAACAATCAGATATTACGTCATCAAGCTATTCATCAGAACGTTTAGTGGTAATTTTATAGCAACAACTTAACAACATGGCGTCTCTATAGTTTTACGAGGCGTCACATTCAATAATAACCACGAAACTGTGTTTGACGACAGAAATTCTATTGCCGAGCAATTGTTGCGTGGGGTTTTATGGAGGGCTCAATTTTTTTATGGCTTTCTTAACGCATTCAGAGAGCGTTGACGCTGGCGTTGGGTGGGATTGCGTTAAATATGCGATTAACCGGAACATGTTTACTACAGTCGCCCTGAAAAAAGTCTTAGTCGTAAATATGGCAGCGTGATGAAGGCGAAGCTTTTAAATTTTGACTGCGCCCATTTCAGATATACATATGTTTTTTTCAACATATAATTGAAAGCCTTTGGATTGAAATATCTGTTTATTGTATTAATTAATAAAATAATTTTCATAATCTAATCATGTCATACACTATTGTACATATTACATGTTGTAAGTATACTATTATATAGGTAAATACTCTAAGTAATAAAATCGTCAAAATCTATACATATAATAAGACAGTAAAAATATTTTGTCTGTACATTTAGTATTTTTGACTGAAATGGATAGAGGGGCACTTAAATAGATTATTAGAAAGCAAAAAAAAATTTTTGGAATTTTTTGTCTGTCTGTCTGTATGTATGTTCACGTTTATCTCCGAAAGTACTGAACCGATTTGCTTGAAACTTTCACTATTTGCTTTGTTTTAACTCAGAATAATATCTAAACTTTGTTTCATCAAAATCGGTTCATTAAAAAAAAAGTTATCGTCATTTTAATGAACTCAAATAAATAAAACTGGAGTGTCATCTGTGAAAATTGAAGACGGTGAAATTTTAATCAAAAGTACTGTGAAAATAGTATTTGTGGAAAAGCTCATTGTTTTGTGCCATACTATACATACATACATACTAATATTATAAATGCGAAAGTAACTCTGTCTGTCTGTCTGTCTGTCTGTTCCGCTTTCACACCAAAACTACTGAACCGATTTAAATGAAATTTGGTACACAGATAGTCTGGAGCCTGAGAAAGGACATAGGCTACTTTTTCATGCAAAAAAGGTTGTAAAGGGTTGTAAAAGGTTGAAAGGAGGGATTATTGGTTGTATGGAAATATTGTTAAAACTACTGAACCGATTTAAATGAAATTTGGTACACAGATAGTCTAGAGGCTGAGAAAGGACAGAGGCTACCTTTTAAAGCAGAAAAGGGTTGTAAAAGGTTGAAAGGAGGGGTGAAAGGTTATATGGCAGTATTGTTAAAACATATCCTTCCTGTGGGAAATTCGAATATAACGCGGGCGAAGCCGCGGGCGGAAAGCTAGTTATTATATAAATTTCTGATATATTTGACATTATGTATTTGATATATTTCATCAAGGAGAAGTTTCTTCAGTTATTTCAAACACACAAAATCTATGTAACGAAAACTACAAATAAAATTAACCTAAATCTTAAAAAAAGTGGTTATATTTGGTTAACCCAAGCTATCTCGCTAATCACTAAGAGATCGCTATTAATTTATTCTTGATAAACTACACTTCTGTCTTATTGTGAAATGGCATAAATATATATTTTTTATTAATATTGCTATCTGCCCGATTTTCTCATATTAAAAGGATATTGTTTTGTGGTGAACATTTTTATATATTATAGTATATTACATTTTATTTTATTTGTCAGGGAATTAAACTATCCCCATACTTAATTTCATTACAGTCGGTTCATACACATTTATAATTCAGCCGTTTGACAAATACTGTCACATTTATAATGTTACTAGCTGGTGCTCGCAACTTCGTCTGCGCAAGAAACTTATCGTCATATGTTGGACAATGCACACAATATCTTTATAAATTATACTTTATGTGTTATTCTGATCTATAAACTATATTATTAATAAACAAAATATTAGCAGGTACCAAGTTAATTGGTCCAAAGGCGGACTTATCTCTCAAAGAAATTCGTTCCATTAAAATTCAAGTTTCATTACAATCCATGAAGTAGTTTTAACGTGAAAGGGTACCACACTTGTCCATCACACAAACTTTCGTGTTTCTAATATGATTAGGTATATATTTGTGACCATAAAGTTTGTACCAGTTATCTAAAACATACTGTGTTGTTTTCAAACTCAAATACATTTCATTTAATTAATTGTTTGCGTGTCACGTCCAGATCAAATTAAATTTGTTCTGGAGACGTATTTTTGAATTATTAGACGTGAATTTGGAATTCGAATACGAATACAAATCGTGCGCGAAATTATTTTCTACTGCTTACAATTTTATAGATTTTTGAATCACTCGAATTCAGTGTTGTCGTTAAGAACAAATTCTTAGTTAAATTCCGTTTCACGCAGAAAAATTCAAAACCACAACAATAAAAATAAAAATCCGGCGATGACTCACACGTGAAACGGATCACTGTCAAGGTCACTTCAGCGTTGGATATTCTACTAGTAGAAATCAAAAACGAGTGGGTTGAACCACTCGTTGCACAACGCACGTAATGAAAATTCAGAAATAGTGAATTCGGTAATTCGTATACGAATCTCACGATTTCGAATGCGAATTGGTTATCTATTGTTTCAAAAATTCGTCTCCAGGTTGAAAACCCGTGAAAGAGGTCGTGATTATACAAAGAGGTCAAACTTTGCATAGTTTATTTCCCATTCACCAATCGCCAAGCAAACACGTAAAGAATACGTTGAAATTAAATTTAATATAACTTTTTTGTTATGCAATAAAAAAGGAATAGATTTCAACTAAAAAAATCTGTCATCTTGTCTCTAATTATACGGATATTGAAATTAGACATTAAATATGACATTAAGCTTTAAAAATCAAGATAATATTTACTTTGAAAGGAAACGTTTTTTTTGGGCCCCATTTTTTTATAATTTTTCTACACTTACTGTGTGATGTTTTTCTGATAGATCTCTCATCTAAGACCAAGTTTCCAAAAGTAGAAAAAAATATAAAAACCTGCAAACTTTTAAAAAATAATATTTAAAGTCTCGAATATTAGTTTCTTTCATAAGGCTTTTTTAGCATGAAGCTATTTATATTATTTTTCCGAAACTATTAATAAATTCTGATAATAAATACATGCTCTTACTGCAGATTTATTCCTGAAAATTAAACCGTAGATGCTGGCTGAATTGGGTAGTTCCTTTGCATTTTTATTAAATAATGAGAGTTACCTCCTATCATCGTAATGTCATTGTCAGTGTGACAGTGACATCCTTCTAGTTTGGTAGTGGCGGTGAAGTTTTTGACATCGGTCATGTCACTCATTGTGACAATCAAAATCGAAGTTGCCAATATAAAAAAAGCTTTGGGTTGCTGTTTTATTAATCTTAACTTCAAAACCTTTTCCTTTTTTTACAATGTTTTGCAGGTTTAAAAAAATATCTTCTTACGGATTCCTTATTTTTTGTTCTTTGCATAAAATATTATTTTATTACTGTAAGCTGAGAGGGGCCAGCCTCCATACAAACATGGAACATCTCCTTTATACAAGAAAAACTGGACGTATACACTCGAAAAAAAATTTGAAAAGGTTCTCTATACACACGTACACATACATACATGTAATCAAATGAAAAAACTTTCATCCCAGCAATTGTCCACTTCTAAAATCCACCTATGGACTTTCATATGCAGGTCACAATTTCCTTTACGTATTTTATGTTATTGCTAATAATGGCACGCAGACTGCCCACCCTATTGTAAGTGGTCACAGCCGCTTATAGTACAGGTGGTGATGAGGTTCTCAACATTTCCAACCCTTACAGAAACCAGTTTATGCCAACACGTGATAAGAGATGTAAAATCACAGCACTCGATAATTTAACTGTCTATCTTACCCTTACATCGAAACACAACAATGTCATTTTGCGTTGCAAATAAGTAAGACGGCTCAAGACCCAAGCATACGAGTTTCCCTCCTGTCGTTTGTTATTCAAGTTAATATTTCGCTAAAAGTCCTTTGAAAGACAACCTTGAATTTTTTTGTTGCTAAGGCGATAGCCTTATCGACCTCATAATCGGATAAGTATTTTTAGTCTTCAGTGGAAATCGCTATTAATAGGTACCGCATACAAAACATAAAACTTGGGCTTAAAATAGTAAATATTTCGTTTTATTAATGACAATTTGTAGCCTATAGGCGCTTTAGTCTCGGTACTGGAGACGAATTTTTGAAACAATTGAAAACCAATTCGCATTCGAAATCGTGAGATTCATATACGAATTACCGAACTCACTATTTTTGAACTTTCATTTCGTGCGTTGTGCAACGAGTGGTTCAAACCACTCGTTTTTGATTTCTACTAGTAGAATATCCAACGCTGAAGTAACGTTGATAGTGATCCGTTTCAGGTGCGGGTCATCCCGGATTTTTGTTTTTGATGTTGTGATTTTTCATTTTTCTGCGTGAAACGGAATCTAATTAAGAATTTGTTTTTAA
>JAYEAL010000282.1:0-120082 GCA_036419045.1 Scirpophaga incertulas
AAATTATTTATAAGTAGATCAAAAGCTCAACGGATTTCGCAAAACCAGACCTTATCATATTATTATGTTAAGTAAGAGGCTGGAAAAAAGTCTTTTGACTATATACAAGAGTATGTATAAATATGTCATGAATATCCTTGGCTGTACTATTTGTATTTAACTTAAGTGACATAAACATACTTGGGGATTAAACGATTTCCAATAGTCCTTGGATCAGAACGAGATACAATTTCGAAAATCGTTAATCATTATACATGTTTGATCAAAGCGGACTTAACCAGTCCTCATGCAGCCGTCCAGCGGGACGTACTTTTTGATACGCCCAACACAACTTTAATTGAAATGCCACAATAGCTCCCGAATTAATCCACCTACTCTCAGCCACAGAACAATAGTCGCTACAATTCCATTAAAACAGTTTCAACTCGCTAATTACTTTTTTGGACCGGGAACGTAGGGTTGTTATAAAATTATTAAATTTGAATATTGCAATGCAAAATGCGTTTAAATAGACTTGAATTTGATACTGAAATGTTCAAGTCAATTAAACTTCATGTTTATGACTGAGTCAATTATATGTGGAAGTTTTCATTTAATTTATTAGACAGAAGTATATTAACTAACTCACAGACAACAAGATGTAAAATTTGTTTTATTACTTGTATTCGAGTGTCATGTTAAATTGACTCAATCATAATAAAACGAGGCATTCTAGTCCAACAAAACATTTGAAACCCTCCCACGAACGTCTATCACAAAGAATAAATTAAATGTATTCCCAAGTTCTTGCAAACTTGGTTCTTAAAACGGAATAAGAGGCGGATATTTTAATGGATTCCTAGATTATCTTATTTAGATCTCCTCCCTTTGATAAACGTTGGATTAGGTCGTAATACGATTATAATATGATTTAAGCCGGTGCTTGTGTATTTTATTTTCTTTTTATTAGATTTCTACGCCAATAGACAACCCTATTAGCCTTTCGATGGTCGTCCCATGTCGGCCTGCTGTGTCCCCAAGAGAAATATTTGTATGTGATTTGCCAACGTTTTTTTTTGAATTATCGCATATGTACATTTTGTTACAAATACTAATACCAACATTAAAATTATATGTTTTTTATATATTGATGAATATTATAATGGAATGTAAATGCTTTCTTTTACATTAAATTATTTAATATTTCGACGATTTCATTGTTATATTTTGGTTTTGAAGTTATAATTGATTTGTTTGATTTCATAAAATTTATAAAACAATTTTATGAAATCAAACAAAACAATTATAACCTTTTTAATAAATTTAGGTTTAAATAAAACTGCGATTCTAGATTAATTTAGATTGTATCTTCTTATATCTATATCTTCCTATGAAACATAACAGTATATTATGATGGTATTTTAAGATCAAAAATTGATTGAATATCTCATTAGCTATATATAATTTCAATTAAGATATTAAGCGAGCCGGCGAACGGAGTAAATCCTAATAGCGTTCATCAGGCTTCCGAAGCCTCCTAAGCCAATCCTTTAATTGCTAGGACTATCTATAGTTTGGTGATTCAGTGATCTCATAGTCTATATATAGATACTGGTTTCAATACTATTACAAATATATTTCTCCACTATATATTATAGGTCTACGAATTGGATGATTCGTGGGTTCCGGAGTGTATACGGCCATGTGTCTTCTTTCGTTTTTTGAATTTCAAATATACATTTATCTGACACTCCTGCGATGAAGGAACGTATCTTGAGGCAATCTGCCTCATATTCTCTTCATATTCTATTATATTCAACTAATTCGCACTAGGCCTGAATGGTGGACTCAAACCTAATCGCCATAACATAACAAATTGACACCCTCGGTGAAGATATATGTATATCAGCTGTTATAATGAAAAATATATTTATATGTTGTGAAGAATATTATATTTGTATAGATAATTATGAGTTTAGAGTCTGTACTCTAAACCCATAATTCTCTTTGTAAAATTAAAACACAAATCTCAATTTTTTGAGTGTATTGACGTAATGACAACCACCTGAACAATTCAAGAGCTTGTATATGAACAAAATTTTACTTTGGTTGGCAAATTAAATGGCTAATAGATCAGACACGAAAACTTCTAAGGCATTTTAGTCGATATTCCACTTTCTAGGTCAAACATAGATTTCACAATATTTTATTAAACATTCCCCTTTTTATGGCGGTGATGTAGCCATAGCCATGATATTTCGAAGACAAAAATACGTTAACTATAAATGTATGGATTTGTCACTTCCCTTTGATCACTTAGTGATAAATAAATTAGTACTTAAAAGGTACCTTTAAATATAGTACCTATTTATTTTCTCTGCTACAGTTTCTGCTAGCTTATTAGTGATACAGTAACAGGGGCATATGAGATTCCAGTGGAATTGGTGATCAGACGGTTCTAATTAATTTTAGCTCCCTCTAAGCTCCATAATTCAGAATCTATTTTATTCACAGTATCGTATCGTATCATTTCTTATTATAATAGAGGTTCTTCTTATTTTTGTAATAATAGAGGTTATTTGAGTAATAATTTGTTAATATAATATTACTTGTTAAATTTTGTGTAAGAATGTACACAAATATTTTCATAGTCTATCAAAACTGAACCGGTGTCTTTCTAAGCTGCTCCAAAGAAATTGCAATTCACAAGCCTGTATAATGAACAGATGACATTTTTATTTTCAATTCAATTTAACGTAGTCTGTAATGATACAACAATTGTAAATATAGGATAAATTAAACAAGAGGATTAAGTTTTAAATGCGATCCAGAGAAATGATGACCTTACGAAATAAATCGATACTGTTTAGGTACTTATATTGATTAACTAGCTGTGCCTACTACTTCGTCCGCGTGGAATAGTAAATTTAGATAGCATGTTTAATAACTGAGAGTGTTATAAACGTAAGAGTAGACATATACGAGTATAACCAGAAAGCTTCGAAGTGCTATCTATCTATCGGGAGTTACATGTGTTATTATGAGTCAACCATAAAAGATAGACATATGATGTCGTGGAATATTTTTTTATAATTTTAAGGAGAACATTTCCGTCATACATAATTTCTGTGTAGCTTTAATCATTAAGGATGCACACGCCATAATCATTAAAGAAGCTTAAAAATAGAGTAACTTCTCCCATTTTCCCAACATTTCCCTTCACTGCTCTGCTCCTATTAATTATACCGTGATGAAAATATACTATAATCAGCTCAGGAGTATGAAAAATAATTGTACCAAGTTTGGCTAAACTTCGTCAAGTAGTTTTTGTTTCTATAACGGTTATATAGATTGACAGACAGACAAAAATTTTCCTGATTGCATTTTTGGCATCAGTATCGATTCCTGATAGTTAATTTGGAAATATATTTCATGTACAGAATTGACCTCTCTACAGATTTATTTAAGTATAGATATATAATGGAATTTAAGTCGTTTGCTCAAAGATGATAGTATGAGTCCAGGTAGGGCTAATTCTCCAAACAGGCCTCTAAATATAAAAGCCTCCCTGGTTTCTCTACCCTCCTCGTTACAAGACTGAGCGTTTCCCTCATTAGACGCGATCTATGGCTCGAATCGTGACGCAACCATTCAAAGTTTAATTTCGTGGCTCGCACAAAGAAAGGCTGGCAATAAATTCGCCATGTTAGTACTACCGCGTACAATTTCGCATTGTTCCAGCAAAGAACAATGTGTTATGTAGGTGCCTAAAAATCGCGGTTAATTAAACTCGTTGGGTTCTGAATTGATTGCCTGCGACATGGTGCGTTGATGACTTTGTATTTGTTACTAATGATTTTTTCCTGGTATAGTATAACTACTTTTCAGTGCACACTTCCGTATTACCAAGGCAAATATACCAATTAATTTATTTGTTTAATATAGTCAAATCAAAATAATATGTTCATCATTCATGTTTAATCATAAATTAATAATTATTCCACATAGACCTTTCTGGCCGACGTCTGTGTTCCCGGAACAATATAATCTTATGGTCTTCAAGTCACGAGTGAATAGGCATTTGCTAGGTAAGCGTGTTCCATCCTAGTCCTCATCGTCACTTACCATCAGGTGAGATTGTGGACAAATGCAAACCTATTTTAAATAAAAAAAAAAAAGAAGATCAATTAACAACTGGATAGTAAGCAACGAAACGTCTGACCATCGTATGATTAAATTCTCTATTCAGACAAATCAAAACACTAATCTGTATTTTAGGGATCCTAAAACCACAAACTGGAACCAATATAAAATGTGTCTTAATTCGTATTTGTGTCGTATTTGTATCGTATTATTTGTATCGTATTTGTGTCGTATTTGTGTCGTATTTGTATCGTAATTGTATCGTATAGGTATCGTATTTGTTTCGTATTTGAATCGTGTTTGTGTCGTATTTGTGTCGTATTTGTATTGTATTTGTGTCGTATTTGTATCGTATTTGTATCGTATTATTTCTATCGTAATTTTGTCGTATTATTTGTGTCGTATTTGTATCGTATTTGTGTCGTATTTGTATCGTATTTGTATCGTATTATTTGTATCGTATTTGTGTCGTATTTGTATCGTATTTGTATCGTATTTGTATCGTATTTGTGTCGTATTTGTGTCGTATTTGTATCGTATTTGTGTCGTATTTGTATCGTATTTATATCGTATTTGTATCGTATATGTGTCGTATTTGTATCGTATTTGAATCGTATTATTTGAATCGTATTATTTTTATCGTATTATTTGTATCGTATTTGTGTCGTATTTGTATCGTATTTGTATCGTATTTGTATCGTATTTGTGTCGTATTTGTATCGTATTTGTATCGTATTATTTGTATCGTATTTGTATCGTATTATTTGTATCGTATTTGTATCGTATTGGTATCGTATTTGTTTCGTATTTGAATCGTGTTTGTGTCGTATTTGTGTCGTATTTGTATCGTATTTGTGTCGTATTTGTATCGTATTATTTCTATCGTATTTTTGTCGTATTATTTGTATCGTATTTGTATCGTATTGGTATCGTATTGTGTCGTATTTGTATCGTATTTGTATCGTATTATTTCTATCGTAGTTGTGTCGTATTATTTGTATCGTATTTGTATCGTATTGGTATCGTATTTGTTTCGTATTTGAATCGTGTTTGTGTCGTATTTGTTTCGTATTTGTATCGTGTTTGTGTCGTATTTGTATCGTGTTTGTGTCGTATTTGTGTCGTATTTGTATCGTATTTGTGTCGTATTTGTATCGTATTATTTCTATCGTATTTTTGTCGTATTATTTGTATCGTATTTGTATCGTATTGGTATCGTATTTGTGTCGTATTTGTATCGTATTTGTATCGTATTATTTCTATCGTATTTGTGTCGTATTATTTGTATCGTATTTGTATCGTATTGGTATCGTATTTGTTTCGTATTTGTATCGTGTTTGTGTCGTATTTGTATCGTATTTGTATCGTATTGGTATCGTATTTGTGTCTATTTGTATCGTATTTGTATCGTATTTGTATCGTATTTGTATCGTATTTGTATCGTATTGGTATCGTATTTGTTTCGTATTTGTATCGTGTTTGTGTCGTATTTGTGTCGTATTTGTGTCGTATTTGTATCGTATTTTTGTCTATTTGTATCGTATTATTTGTATCGTATTTGTGTCTATTTGTATCGTATTTGTATCGGATTTGTATCGTATTTGTATCGTAATGGTATCGTATTTGTTTCGTATTTGTATCGTGTTTGTTGTCGTATTTGTATTTGTATCGTATTTGTGTCGTATTTGTATCGTATTTGTATCGTATTTGTATCGTATTTGTGTCGTATTTGTATCGTATTTGTGTCGTATTTGTATCGTATTTGTATCGTATTTGTATCGTATTTGTGTCGTATTTGTATCGTATTTGTATCGTATTTGTGTCGTATTTGTATCGTATTTGTATCGTATTATTTGTATCGTATTTGTATCGTATTATTTGTATCGTATTTGTATCGTATTTGTATCGTATTTGAATCGTATTATTTGTATCGTATTATTTGTATCGTATTTGTGTCGTATTTATATCGTATTTGTATCGTATTTGTATCGTATTTGTGTCGTATTTGTATCGTATTTGTATCGTATTTGTATCGTATTTGTGTCGTATTATTTGTATCGTATTTGTATCGTATTTGTATCGTATTTATATCGTATTTGTATCGTATTAGTATCGTATTTGTGTCGTATTTCTGTCGTATTTGTATCGTATTATTTGTATCGTATTTGTGTCGTATTTGTGTCGTATTTGTATCGTATTTGTATCGTATTTGTATCGTATTTGTATCGTATTTGTGTCGTATTTGTATCGTATTTGTGTCGTATTTGTATCGTATTTGTATCGTATTTGTATCGTATTTGTGTCGTATTTGTGTCGTATTTGTGTCGTATTTCTGTCGTATTTCTGTCGTATTTGTGTCGTATCTGTATCGTATTTGTGTCGTATTTCTGTCGTATTTCTGTCGTATTTGTATCGTATTTGTATCGTATTTGTATCGTATTTGTGTCGTATTTGTATCGTATTTGTATCGTATTTGTGTCGTATTTGTATCGTATTTGTGTCGTATTTGTGTCGTATTTGTGTCGTATTTGTGTCGTATTTGTGTCGTATTTGTGTCGTATTTGTGTCGTATTTGTATCGTATTTGTGTCGTATTTGTATCGTATTTGTATCGTATTTGTGTCGTATTTGTGTCGTATTTGTATCGTATTTCTGTCGTATTTGTATCGTATTATTTGTATCGTATTTGTGTCGTATTGTATCGTATTTGTGTCGTATTTGTATCGTATTTGTATCGTATTTGTATCGTATTATTTGTATCGTATTATTTGTATCGTATTTGTGTCGTATTTGTATCGTATTTGTATCGTATTTGTGTCGTATTTGTGTCGTATTTGTATCGTATTTGTGTCGTATTTGTATCGTATTTGTATCGTATTTGTATCGTATTTGTATCGTATTTGTGTCGTATTTGTATCGTATTTGTATCGTATTTGTGTCGTATTTGTATCGTATTAAATACGATACAAATACGTAAATACGAAACAAATACGATACCAATACTATACAAATACGATACAAATACGATACAAATAATACGACACAAATACGATAGAAATAATACGATACAAATACGATACAAATACGACACAAATACGATACAAATACGACACAAATACGATACAAATACGACACAAACACGATTCAAATACGAAACAAATACGATACCAATACGATACAAATACGATACAAATAATACGACACAACTACGATAGAAATAATACGATACAAATACGATACAAATACGACACAAATACGATACTAATACGATACAAATATACGATACAAATACGACACAAATACAACACAAATACGATACAAATAATACGATACAGATACGACAGAAATACGACACAAATACGACACAAATACGACACAAATACGACACAAATACGATACAAATACGATACAAATAATACGATACAAATACGATACAAATACGACAAATACGATACAAATAGACACAAATACGATACAAATACGACACAAATACGACACAAACACGATTCAAATACGAAACAAATACGATACCAATACGATACAAATACGACACAAATACGATACAAATACGATACAAATAATACGACACAAATACGATACAAATAATACGATACAAATACGACACAAATACGATACAAATACGATACAAATACGACACAAATACGATACAAATAATACGATACAAATACGATACAAATACGACACAAATACGACACAAATACGACACAAATACGATACAAATACGATACAAATACGATACAAATAATACGATACAAATACGATACAAATATACGATACAAATACGATACAAATACGACACAAATACGATACAAATACGATACAAATACGACACAAATACGATACAAATACGACACAAATACGATACAAATAATACGATACAAATACGACAGAATACGATACAAATAATACGATACAAATACGATACAAATACGACACAATACAATACAAATACGACACAAATACGACACAACACGATCAAATACGAAACAAATACGATACAAAATACGAAAACGATACAAATACGATACAAATACGATACAAATACGATACAAATAATACGACACAACTACGATAGAAATAATACGATACAAATACGATACAAATACGACACAAATACGATACAAATACGACACAAATACAATACAAATACGACACAAATACGACACACACGATTCAAATACGAAACAAATACGATACCAATACGATACAAATACGATACCAATACGATACAAATACGATACAAATAATACGAACACAACTACGATAGAAATAATACGATACAAATACGATACAAATACGACACAAATACGACAGAAATACGACACAAATACGATACAAATACGATACAAATACGACACAATACGACACAAATACGATACAAATACGACACAAATACGACAGAAATACGACACAAATACGATACAAATACGATACAAATACGACACAAATACGACACAAATACGATACACAAATACGATACAAATACGACACAAATACGACACAAATACGACACAAATACGACACAAATACGATACAAATACGATACAAATACGATACAAATAATACGATACAAATACGATACAAATACGATACAAATACGACACAAATACGATACAAATACGATACAAATACGACAGAAATACGACAGAAATACGACACAAATACGACACAAATACGATACAAATAATACGATACAAATACGATACAAATACGATACAAATACGACACAAATACGATACAAATACGACACAAATACGATACCAATACGATACAAATACGATACAAATACGACACAAATACGATACAAATACGACATAAATACGACACAAATACGATACAAATAATACGATACAAATAATACGATACAAATAATACGATACAAATACGATACAAATACGACACAAATACGATACAAATACGATACAAATACGACACAAATACGATACAAATAATACGATAAAAATAATACGATTCAAATAATACGATTCAAATACGATACAAATACGACACATATACGATACAAATACGACACAAATGCGACACAAACACGATTCAAATACGAACAAATACGATACCAATACGATACAAATACGATACAAATACGATACAAATAATACGATACAAATACGATACAAATAATACGATACAAATACGATACAAATACGACACAAATACGATACAAATACGATACAAATACGACACAAATACGATACAAATACGATACAAATACGACACAAATACGACACAAATACGACACAAATACGATACTAATACGATACTAATACGATACAAATAATACGATACAAATACGATACAAATACGATACAAATACGATACAAATACGACACAAATACGACACAAATACGACACAAATACGACACAAATACGATACAAATACGATACAAATACGACACAAATACGATACAAATAATACGATACAAATACGACACAAATACGACACAAATACGATACAAATAATACGATACAAATACGATACAAATACGACACAAATACGATACAAATAATACGATACAAATAATACGATTCAAATACGATACAAATACGATACAAATACGATACAAATACGACACAAATACGATACAAATACGATACAAATACGACACAAATACGACACAAATACGACACAAATACGATACAAATACGACACAAATACGACACAAATACGACACAAATACGATACAAATACGATACAAATAATACGATACAAATACGATATAAATACGATACAAATACGATACAAATACGACACAAATACGATACAAATACGACACAAATACGACACAAATAATACGATACAAATACGATACAAATACGACAGAAATACGACACAAATACGATACAAATAATACGATACAAATACGATACAAATAATACGATACAAATACGATACAAATAATACGATACAAATACGATACAAATACGATACAAATAATACGATACAAATACGATACAAATACGACACAAATACGACACAAATACGATACACATAATACGATACAAATACGACACAACGAAGTCCAGTTTGTGGTTTTAGGATCCCTAAAATACAGATTAGTGTTTTGATTTGTCTGAATAGAGAATTTAATCATACGATGGTCAGACGTTTCGTTGCTTACTATCCAGTTGTTAATTGATCTTTATTTTTATTTTTTTTATTTAAAATAGGTTTGCGTTTGTCCACAATCTCACCTGATGGTAAGTGACGATGAGGACTAGGATGGAACACGCTTACCTAGCAAATGCCTATTCACTCGTGACTTGAAGACCGTAAGATTATATTGTTCCGGGAACACAGACGTTGGCAAAGAGTTCCACATCTTAGCTGTTCGTATTAAAAACGAAGACTGGAACCGTTTTCTACGTGTAAGAGGATAGTCCACCACGTAAGGATGGTAGTTAAGCCGACGTCTGGTTGACTGGTGGTGGAAAGGAGCGGGTGGAATTAACTCATGTAATTCCAACGCACACTCTCCGAAATGCAACCTATAGAAAACCGAAAGGCAAGCAACTCTTCGACGGTGTTCTAGACTCTGAAGACGTGAGTTTTTAAGTATTTCGTCGTCGATAAGTTTTCTAGCTCGCCTTTCTACTGAGTCCAAGGCAGCCAACTGATAGCGGGCAGAACCGTCCCAAAGATGGCAGCAGTACTCCATGCAGGATCGAACTTGGGCTTGATATAGGTTGAGCATCTGTTCTGCAGTGAAGTAGTGCCTAACTTTGTATCAATGTATCTGGATAAGTTGTTAGTAGCAAGAGTGATATCTAAGACCTCCTGTCTGGATCTCGTAACAAAGGTCGGTTTACGGCCCATGTTAAGAATCTGAAGGCAGTTGGTCAGAATGAAATCATGAAGTAACTCACCCCTGATGTTGACATCGCTACTCCCCCAGTTGGTATGGTGGGCGTTTGCGTCGCACCCAATCAGGAGTTCTGCGTTGTGTTCTTTTGCATAGTCCACAGCGCTCTCTAGTTCTTCAGTTGGGTTACTCTTTTCTCCGGGCAGATAGGCAGAGCACACAATCACTCTCCGCCTTGCTGACCCTTTGAGATGGACGTAAGCTGCCACCAGGTCGTCCTTGCAGAACTCTGGGATCACTAAGAATTCAATATTATTATTGAGTAGAATGCATGCTCTAGATTTGGTTCCACTTGTATATGATATTACCTTGCCGACAGAATCTAGACCCATGATCGCATTGGTATTCGATAGCCATGGTTCTTGAATCAGGGCAATGCCGAGTTTCTCCTCCACGAAGGTATGACCTTAAATTTAATCCTTATGTCGCGTATATGTTTGTAACTGCACCCACGTCACAGAATAGAACACTAGTGTGGGTCTACGATTTGAAAAAAAAAAACTTAACCAGTTGGCGACTAAATCAAGAGAAGAGCTAGTGTTCGTTCTACTACATCACTCTAAGTTTCAGCTCTTCGGTAAAGCTATTGCTAATGCACAATTTGTGGTTTCAGAATCTTTTAGAAGATGTGAGGTGAGGATCTTTTTATCAAGGCTGGCATAATTTATGAAAACATACCATCACCTGTTCCGTAATGGAACAAGGTATTATAATTGTAGTGTTAGGTTTTATGATAACATTCAACAATATAGGTTTTAGATAAATGTCATCATTTTCTGGATGAGGCAAATTCGCTTTCCACTCTGGAAGCAGTCATTGTCTTTGGATGATGGTAAGGCTGAGATACTGGCGCCATCTGCCGAATAACAGGACTAACTGTCTGTTCGAATCCGACAACTGCCGCGAGCACATACGAATTCCGACATTAATATAAAAAAACATGTAGAGATCTCTCTGTGTGCGGAAGATAAAAATTGTAAGTGTTCTATGGACTCCTAGTAGTGGTACGTTACTTGCAATTAGTGCATCGGCGTACCTATCAGGTATCTGCAACCTAACCCATAGGACGTAGCAGTGGATGAAGTTATTTCTGTAAGTGACCAATACCCATTTTATTTTCCTCAGGAGAGGAGGCTGAGAATCTTCATGGATACCACCGCGACGGCAAGTGCTACGATGATTATGTCGGACTCCCGGCGAATCGAGGCGGCTCGACCCGACAAACCTACCGACTAAACTCAGCCTAAGCCTTTGGTCCTAATGCCCCTACTGGCTTGACGTGACAGAGAACTGCACCTCAGGAGAGGCAAAGTAGCACCCTCCTATATTGAAGTGAACTTACACGTGGCTAAGCAGAAGGCTGCCGATTAGGGGATGACAAGGGTAGCGACGACTCAGACGCCGCCGCTTGCAGGTTTTGAAGGTCCTGCGTTAATTGAGTATATACTGCCAATATTGACTGGACCAAAACCCAGCTTAATATTGCTATTATATATATAGCATCTATGAATATAGACATGAATATACATCTAGTAATATGGAAACTTTTATGCAGAACTTCGCACATATCACTTCATTGAAATAACTATGTAATTATCACAGAAGAGACGTTCCAAAATAACAGTATTCGTTGAACTTTCAGAACTCGCTACGTGCTTAGTTGCAAGTTTCATACAACTTTCAGTCATTTTCGCGACACTTTGCAGACTATAGGGGATGGTGTAGACGAGCGTTTGGGCGTTAAAAACAACCCTGGAGACCCACCATTATCTATAAATAGGATGTACCATCCTTTTTATCTGATTCGCGTTTCAATTATGTTATCGTGAATTTTTCTTGTTTAATTTTGATTTTGTTAGCAAATTTTATCTTTATTGTTATTTTTAATATTCGATTCCATCAAAGAAGAGACAAATGTATTTTTTTTCATTAACTTCAACCTCATATAGAATTATGAATTATGTAACAAAATATTTATTTCAATCAAATATTTCCAGAAAAATCTGAAATAGATATGATTATATTGTATACACATCCTTGTATTGCTGTGAAATGTGAATCCTGACACAAACAGACAGACAGGCTGGAAGCATTTGAAATGTGATGCCAAAGAAGTAAAATATTAATTGGATAAAAATAAATACAAATGGAAAAGTATTAGAAATAGTTTATGAAAAACATTGAAAGTAACTAGAAGGCAAATATAATGGGTGTTTACGACATTTCGACGAATTTGAAAATATATTATTAAAGGATGGAATATAAGAAGAAATGTGAACGCATTAAAAAGGACCAAAATATACAAAATTGGATTTTACTCCATAGACCCAAAAGTTATAATTCTTAAGTATGAATCTTATAGGTTTATAGGGACTATTTATCACAGCAGTTTCTCTGCTCGTCTACTTTAAGCGACATCATAGCAAAAGTAATTGAAAACGTATTCAACATTTTCAATATAACTTTCGCGCAATAGAGGAGGGAAACTGCCTGTTATTAGTCTTTGGACGGGCTCTGGAGATAATCGATTGCGCACTGACTGAATTAATGAGTGCGTAGTTCCAATAATACGGGATCCAATGGATTTGTTTGAATTTATCTGGATTTTTTGTTATTTTCTTATGTTTGAAGATTTCTATATACTTAATTCGTTAATAATAATTATATAGATAAACTGTCTGATTGTATCTAGACTAATTCATTCTCATTACAGCAATACAAGAATGTGTATACTCCAAAATATGACAATTTTTTTCGCTTCTGGATATATTTCGAGTAAATAAACATTGTTTTTAGATAAAATTATGAGCAAATTACGTTAATGCGAAAATATTCACATGCTCATCTTTAGAAAACGATAATTATATTTCTAAAACATACGGATAATAAAGATAACAAAATTTATATATCTGTTACGTCTGTTAGTAGATATTTTCCTATTTACTTGACACTTATCGTCACATTTTGGATAATTCTTACTAATATTATAAACGCAAAATGTAAGTATCGGTGGCTGTTTGTTCCTTTTACACGTAAAATCTGCAGAACGGATTTTAATGAAACTTTGCCATAATATTGATTTTACATCAAAATTAATCATATGCTACCACTTATAAATATATTGTGTGTTTCCCACAGACTAGTAAGTAACTTCTTAAATATACAATTGGAGTATAAAAGATTAGTATTAGGTATACATTAAAGTAATATAAATTATATGACGTTGACGACCTCCATAGTCGAGTGGATAATACACCGGTTTCAAGGTGTCGCCATCTCTGAGGTCCCGGGTTCGAATCCCGGTGGGGGCAGATGTTTGTGTGATGAATGCGAGTATTTGTACCTTAGTCATGGTTGTTGATATATATTTCTATGAAAATTATTTATGTATGTATAATATATGTCTATCCGTTACCCTAGATCCCATTGCACAAGCCTTATAGAGCTTAGTTTGGGCTAGGCTAATTGGTGTAAGTGTAACAATATATATATATTTTTTTTTTATTTAATAATGAAACTTAAATAAAATTAAAAAGTAAACTAAATATAAAATATTTGAAATAAATCGCTGCCGTCAGGCAACGTCCCCATAAGACTAGCAGCATTGCCACGTTGTATGGCGATGCTGATTCGCCGCGCTAGATAGGATCCAGCTTTCTGGTCGCATGTAGCCTCGGTCAATATATAATATATATTATTGTACAGTTTCATTAAAATCCATCAAAATGTAAAAAAAAATCCATCCATACACATTTTCGCTTTTTTAAGATTAGTAAGATATCTCACAGTAAAAATCCATAGTCTTTTTACAATAAGTATGAAGAATTACAAAGTAGTACTATATTATATTAATCAGAGATCAAATACGCTAGGAAAAATCTTTAAGATTTTAATATTCATGTTTTAGATAACACAACTGTTGGCGACTGGCCTGGTTGGGGTGTTTGTCAGATTTGTCATCTGTTTTTTGGCGATAGGTTTTGATTGTCAGCAAATTCCACATAGCTTATATTTTTACATTTCTTGTTGTTATTTACTTATAATATTTATTATAATATATATTTATCAGTCAGTATACAGTCAATTTCTTCGATCGGAAACAACAACTATCTAATAGATTTATTTAAATCATTTGATTTGAACAAAGTATTTCATTTACAAATTAGTTAAATAGCAATGATATCCGCCATTTCTGTTAACAATATCTTGTGTAACTGTAAGCACACTCATCATCATTCATCACTCAAGATCATTTATTTGGTGTCTGCAAGCTGTTTGACCTTTTTGCATTTAAAACAGTTTTGACTGAGAATGTTTTTTATAAGTTACGTTAGAAACTGTTATAAAACTTTAAAGAAAGTGTGCATTAGTGTGCATAAGCAATATATGCAGCTAATTAATTACTTAAGTAAAAACCATTTGATGTATTATAAATCAGAAAATAATTAGTGAACCCAGGGTGTTGCTCATTATACGACTGGGAACCGCAAGAACCTTTTTTAGATTTAACTTTGATTTAGTTACAGTTTTTATTAGATTTATTGGTATTGATTTAACAAATTAATTAAATTAAATTATTACACGATTTAATTTTGTATGATATGCATAACGGATGGTACGACGAAAACTGAAGCTATTGTCGCGAAAATTATAAAAGGAACTGGTATATAACTAGCATTTTTATGTAAGGTAGGTTCAGATTTTTTATCTGTACCCATCTTTAAGCTGACGACACTAACAATACAGGGAGAAAGTGTGGTCCTTGCTGGTTATCGTACAGGATTTTCCAATACAAAGTCTCGGCCCGTAAAATTGTAAAATAGCCTGGCTTTTTCGATATTATAGAACAGTTACTTTGACATTTAATAAGCATGTATAATGGTATTATATTAAATGTAATATTTTCAAATATGTATTATGACATAATAAAAGACGATTTGAAGGAGGAGACAAAAAGCTGCCTTTTCAGGCTTTTACTAACTTATGATATTGATTGTAAGATGGAACAAGACAACAACGTTCATTTGAAAATCCAAAAAAGCAATGAAATGTTATCCTTTTATTAATAAGAGTTAAATGTGCTTAAAGAATGCCCACGCCATACTGGTGATGCCAGCACCACATCCCATTGGTTACAAGGTCATGCGTCCAAATGTATATAATTTAACTACTTAATAATATTTTTCGTAAAATATACATAACAAAAAAATGCTGTTCCAGTACTTATAATATAGATTTCACAGAACATAACGAGTATCAGGGTTGTTTATGTTAGAGTTCTACTTCCTCCAGTGTGTTGACGCATAGTCTGAAGGGTTCCCATACGGTTAAACGTAACATTTATAGCTAAATACAGCAATAAATAACCAACAGAAGGAAAGCGATTGTTATCTTAACGGCGCGCTGCCACACAGATGAGGGCTCCACTAGGAGCTTGACGAACAAAAAATACTGGCACAGCCATTAAGATAAGAGAAACGCACAAATATCGGATATTATAGACATGGCCTTAAAAAAATATAAGGGCGGTGTACTTGATATCGATGTTAGCGAGCTTTTGTCAAGAAAAAAAATTGCAATCACGATAAAACCTGTCGCGTAACGTACTCGTAAGGCTATAGAGCAAAAGGGAACGGAACCTAAAATCAAAACAGGTTCAAGAACAATATACATATAAAAGAGTAAATGAAAGAGGGCAGAGCCAAGGCTTAAAACTAACTTAAATTTGAACATTTATAATGAAAAATCTGATCAGGACGAAAGAAGAATCAAAATGTTTTCATGTCAAATACTCTCGAAAAAAGAGAATGATTGCATGGAATGATCTTATCGGGAATGAGACAATCCAAGAAGTACAGCAAATAAAAGATTAAGGAATTGTTGTAGATAAGATAGATATTAAGCGATCGTCTAAGATGTTGGGGTTTGTTATTAGAAGCACGAAAATATTACGTAGTATAATAAAATTATATAGTTTGGTTCGAAGCATTCTCGAATATGCAAGTGTAGTGTGGAGGCCGCACTTTGCTACACATTATCTAAGATTAGCGGGTGCAAAAAAGATTTTTATGGCATTTGGCTTTCGCTAATGGCAAGTCAAAACTATTTCGTAGGACTTCATATTCGGAAAGATTACAGTATTTTAAAATGTCATCCTTAGTGTGTCGTTATGATATGACTGATATTTCCTTTCCCTGGAAGATTCTAAATAATAAAATTGACTGCCCGCTGTTACTGGCATTGTTTAAGTTTCGTGCTCCTAACAGATACCCGCGTAATAAAATAACATTGCTGTATCCTCCATTGCGTCGGACTGTTTTTGGTGCTAATTCTCCGATTCCAAGATTCTGCAAGCTGATTAATAAATATGATTGCATTTGGTGTGCACTTTAACTCGCTCAACAGTATTCGGAATATTGTGATGCTTGATCGGAGTGGTTGTCCAGGTTTAAGTTGTATATTATTCGTTGTTATGTATCTTAATTATTGGTGTCTTATGTATTCTTTATTTTTATTGCATGCAGTATTTGCTATTAATTGTCTGATACATTTAGTTTAATAATATAGATTTAAGATTTATAATTGTTGTAAGAATGTACTCAAACGTTGGCAAATCTTAAATAAATAAAGAATGAAGTCGCAACACAGACTGACAGTCACCTTTTGACAGTTATCGTAACTTAGATGACTGGTGAGTTTGGAAGGCTGTCACAGAAGTAGTACGTAATATGTAAAAAGGCGACTATCGTGGAGTCGTATCGGATATAGTAGACAAAAGAGCCAAAGTGGTGAAGTGAAAGCCTGTAATCGTCCATTAATATATCACTTATATAACTATCAAATAGGTATTACTTCGACGGCCTTGAAACAATATGTATGGTGTTGAAGACAATTTAGTTATTTATTTTGGAAAAAGTTCGAAACTTGGAATTTAGTTATATAACTATGATATCGTAATAAAGTTAGATACACAATACAACACAGATAAGAAAATTGACATAATTAAATTGATTGCTATAAAGCGGTCTCTGAACACATTTCAGAGGATTCATAATGTGGGTGTCCTAAATAAAATAATAGAACTTATATGTAACATGGAAGCTAGCACTTAAGGAAATTTTACTTAACCTTAGACGACATATTGTATTATATCAAAGATCTTAAGTACATCATCAAGTTAAGTTACGTACAACATTCTCGTAATGCTAATTAACTGTGCCTTACCACACCATTAGACTAACCAAATTGTTGAACTCAGTTCTGTCGTAATAAAGGCAGTTAAGGCTACTTCGAATGGAGATGCAATCGCCAGCCAAATGATAGGACTCCTCCGTCTAAACGGCAAACGGAACAAGCGGGAAGCGAACCTCAGCCCTTGTGATGCTAATGTCGTATTTGCACTGCGACTAGTCTTGAGCTACTGCGGGTTTCCATTGTTCAGAAGAATCTATTTGCGTAAAATGTTTATTAATATATTTACGACATATGAAACATTAAAGAGTTTATTTTCAAGTAGATCGATTATCATTTTACGACCTCCATAGTCCATAGAATAGTACACCGGTTTCAAGAGGTCGCCATCTCTGAGGTCCCGGGTTCGAATCCCGGTGGGTTCAGATGTTCGTGTGATGAATGCGAGCATTTGTACCTTAGTCATGGTTGTTGATATATATTTCTATAAAAAATATTTATATATGTATAATATATATGTATGTCTATCCGTTACCCTAGATCCCATAGCACAAGCCTTATAGAGCTTAGTTTGGGCTAGGCTAATTGGTGTAAGTGAAACAAATATTTATTTTTTTCAGCTCATATACATGCCTAATGAGGAGTATGAATATACCCTAACTATATTACAGCGGTCCTACATGACACCGTTCCAGTGTGGATTAGACTATTTACACCTTAGATTTTCTTTATAGGTGTATGTAGGTTGCCTCATGATTTCCTTCACTATAAGAACGTCAGATATATATAAATATATATTATTATTATTATGTTATATAAAGCTCGATTATAAATATAAAATTCAAAAAACGAAAAACACATTGGTGCTTGGCAAGATGGGCCATCCATCCACGAATCTCCCGATTCAAAGACCAGTGCCGAGACGTTGCCGGGACCACAAGGTAAGTCGTCTCTAATTTAAAAATATGCTATTTTTATTTCCTTATTGCAAACCAAAATGTTACACTCATAGAAATAAATTAGATACACGAGCGCTTGTCAGTCTTACACGTTGACCTTGAAAACGTCTATTCCCTAAGTAATAAAAGTTATTTTCGTACTTTGACTGTATACCTGACGTGCTGTTGACGTATTAAATATAGCCATTAACTGTAGATAATTATGTACAGCCTTGAGAATCAGTTTAGGGAAAGTGAGAACTGTATAGGTTCTCGAACGTTGCAGACAAACGAACTTTGTGGATTTCTGTCAGTCAGGCATCATTTGAAAGGAATCCACCTGTGACGGGAAAAGTGATCGAGCAGTTCAGGCTCGAGGCAGGGATCGGAGCAACGGATGCGCGGTAGAGATGCTATCGATAGAAAGTGGAGAAAAGTGACCCTAAGCTATTTCCAAACAGTTTGAAGCAAACAAGCATGCGGTTTGTAGCAAAACACAAATATACGAATCTCGAAACATATTTTATAATTCAACCCACCATCGAGTTGATCAAATATTATTGTATCAACATATTTATATATATTTAAGAATTGAAATAATGATATTTCATGATCACCAGTCGTGTGTATAAAAATAAGCAAAATGCAATGAATTCTTTCACGTTACTATTGAAATTCGTATTAGATGTAAACAATGGAAACGGTGGCAGTTGAATCTAGATTGTAGAGTGGTAGTTCTGGCTTCATTTCCTGTCGCGTTGATCCTGCCCCTGCCCCAGACCACTTGTGCTTCCAGCGTCGTTGGTATATACCTATCGGTGCTTTACAGGATCAAGTCATTTAAATACTAGAAACCCTAATATGCTCATTATCGAGATTAAAATTGGGGTCTAAATTAAATCATGAATTTGTTATAGCTTGTTTTTCTTAATTATAATATACTAGCAACCCGCCCCCGGCTTCGCACGGGTGCAATGCTTATGTAAATATACCTTTCCGTTCTTTGCACCGATATTGGTCTACTTTTTTGAGGGCCCATTTAGTGAGCGGCGAGTCACCACCAGCCATATTTGAATCCATTAGGAGGCTTTGAGAAGGCAGGTGACCGGAGTCTCTTCCATAGAACGGTTCTCACTTACACTTCCGAATCTGCTCCGAACGCTTCTTCAAAGCCGCAGAGCAACACGCGAATCCTCTTATTAGGAAGGCGGTGGATTACACACCAGCCCCTCCATCTCGTCATTTACAACGTAGACCCCGTCACGTCCTCATCGATCAAGATAATCAGCTAACGCGGGACCTTCTGTCCTTGCAGGCAGCATCTGCGCTGCCGGCGGCATCTGCGCCGCCAACCCCTCCATGATCCCTTAGTTCGGCAGCCTTCAGCATCGCCAAGACTAGGTTCCCTCATGATAAGGCCGGCGTCACTTTGCCTTCCCGCGCCTCTTCTAGCGCTTTGGGCCCCCTTTATGGGCCTGCGCTGCATCGCCCCTCTCCTGAGGGGCGGTCGCCCTCACGATTTGCCTATATGGTTTTAGAACCTAGCCCAGGCTGAGTTTAGTCGGTAGGTCACGTGGCTGGACCGTTCCGGTCGCGTGGAGTCCGACATAGTCTCCGTGACACTTGCCGTTGCGGGGGTATCCTGGGTACGTTTCGTGCTCCTTGTGAGGATTCTCAGCCTTCCTCTCCTGAGGAAAAAAAAAAGGTTCTCATTACTACCAAAATTAAAATGCGATAGTCCACAATCGTTTTAACCTGTAATGACAGTAATTTCTGTGTACTAGGTATAGTCTAGCTGCATTATTCATGGTGCAGATAGGCATTAGACTCCACGCACCTTTTCATAAAATTCCCTGCGCACGCCTTATAAACGAACGTGTTTTTAAAGATGCATTCCATCCTAGCCATAGGGCCCTTATGGCCAAGGCTCAGGCTGAGTTTGGTCGGTAGGTCACGTGGCCGGACCGCTCCGGTCGCGTGGAGTCCGACATAACCTCCGTGACACATGCCGTTGCGGGGGTATTCTGGGCGTTTCGTGCTCCTTGTGAGGATTCCCAGACTTCCTCCCCTGAGGATAAAAATAAAAAATAAAGACGCGTGATATAAGATACAATATATTTGTTTTGTCAAACATATGATTCAGGTATCAGATTTCATTATTGTTACATGCTTAGCGTGGTAGGGCATATAAAATTGATTAAATTTGAAAGTCAAGTTAATATTAATAACAAGCTGGTGCTCGCGACTTCGTCTGCGCAGTATTAGTATTTCGAGTAGCTTATATTAGCGTGACATATGTATATCTTTATAAATGGTTGCGTATGTAATATTCTGATGAATATTTAAGCTATATTATTGTAAAGTTTTAGTAAAAACCATTTAGTAGTTTTAAAAAAGTGAAAGAGTAACAAATATTTACAATATTAATAGGATATTTTGTCTCAACAATTCCCTTTCAAAATAATTATAAATTGTAATACAAATAATATAACTAGATGTTCTAGAACTTACATTTGTTCAATTTAGTATCAGATTTCGTACTAAATGCTCAACGCGTTCATTCAAACGGAGTTGAAATTTATAAGCCTCTTGAGTGAATTCTGTCTGAGGAATATTTAGTAAACTTTTGGCATTTAGAAGTTTGCAGATATTCTGGTCTTCAATATAATTAAACATTGCTATTAGTAATCCCAAAATAATAATCTGTAAATGTTGAATTAATGCAGCAACTTAAAGTTCTTAAAAGAGATACGTTTCAAATTCTGTTAGAAGCGGCTGATGATTCGATATAAGACGCCGCCATTATGCTTGGAGTTTTGCTGCGCAATCAAATCAGAGATGATGAAATCCGCAGAAGAAACAGAGTCATCATAAACTAGCATAAAATAGATTTCAATCCTCATATCAGCGGAGACAGTATTGTAACGACAGCAAAGGTACGGGAATGTTCGGTATTAGAAAAATACAGACATACTTCTTAATTATTATCTGTATTGTATGAGAGCGAACTAATAAAACTTGTTCTAACGTGTTCTATTTTCAAATCCTGGCACACACGTCATAGACTAGAAAGGAGGCAAATTTCCAATGAGTTCGACACAGTACCACCACAAACATACAGGTGCTGGATCCTCATATCTCTATCAAGACATGTGCCAGCATAAACAGGCACGGAATGTATTACATAACCGAGGTTCGTTATCCGTCGAGTTGATCCAGGAGTGTTGACTCGGCGAACAAGCAACTACAGTTTTGTTTGTTGTTACACTTAGCAGTAGTTCCGTTGAAGTTCTGATTACGAGCGGGAACTCTGCGCTACTCTCATTATACTCATTGAAAACTGGTTCTGCGCATCATGTGTGTGTACTCAAAATCAAATCAAAAAATTATTCTTCAAATAGGATTTATACAATAACTTTTCGTCATGCCAATGATGCTCCATTGGTTCACAAGTCAACGGCGTCAGAAGACCTTGTACTGGAAAATACAGCAACAACAATTTTTTTTTCTTTCTGTATTTTCACAGAGTAGTTAAGTAGAAGCTGGCTTCAGATAAATAGTCCATACCCAACTTCCTTTATAAGTTCTATAAAAGCTATAGTTTCATCGAAATATTTGGCAACTATTAGAGTTACGTTGCAATTAAAATTAAACCCAAGTATTCTTCTTCCTTAAATTAACAGGATAATAACCTATTTTCATTAGAGTATTTTTGACTACTGCGATTAGTATCAGAATACGGAGCGTATTCTAAATCTCCCTACGGTATATATAAATGAAAATAATTATAATTTTCAAATGTAAGCACAAAACATTACGTATCAGTTTATACCACTGTGTGATAATCGGGAGTTCTATTCCTCAAAAGTGAGAGTGCTTTTCATTTCACGTAACTTGATGAGTCCCAACGGTGATATAAGGATAGCCAATTCATTAGTCGCCAGTTATTTTTTTATTCCAGTCTAGTATTAGCGTCTACGTCCAGCGGATGACTCTCGACTGAAATAAAGGTTTGTGCTTACTATTAATTTTATTTCAAAATTCCCGCCAACGCGCATGCGGTGTAAAATAGCCTAATGATAAGTGAACTGGTACAGTAGATTCTTATTGGCCAACACAAAAATCAGTCGGATCACCCGCGGCGCGCTAATGTTGTACTGCCAGAAAATTCTAATTGTACAAGAGGAAGTTACATAAAATATAAAAAATAAAACAACTCATTGTGCAGATACGGATTCTACTAGATTATTATTATTATTTTTTACTATTATTTTTTATGTTTATTTTTCCTCACTCATTCATTTTATCTGCTTATTTTGTAAAACTCTACTCACTGATAAAGGAGATGGCGGAAATCAGTGATTTGTCTAAATTAGGCAAATATTTAACTGCGCCTTGACATTTTGCTTTCTGCAGCATACATATGTATATTTATGGTGTTTGATTGTATGTTTGTTTTTTCTCAATTATTATCATTGTTTTAGTAGATATTTATGTGTATTTTGCAGAAAATAATAAACGCTTTATCTATCTATACATCTATTATTGCCAGCTATTTAACTAGATACCCAGCGCGCTTGACCGCGTTAATGCCTCCATCGCCAGTCGCTTATCAGACTTCAGGAGTCACCAAAGCATTTTCCTAGGAGGTAGACTCTGTACCAGGGTCGTCTGCATGGGTACCTCCGTCTTACTTATTTCCGCCGCCAAACAGCAGGGTTCGCTTTGCTGTGTTCCGGCGTGAAGGGTAAGATAGGCAGTGAAATTACTGGGTACTGTGACTTTACATCTTATGTCACAAGTTGGCAACGTACACTGTGGTTCTTATGAGGTTTGCAGATTTGCTGCGAATCTCGTGGGAACCACATGTACTATAGGCGACTGTTACCACTTACCATCAGGTGGGCAGCCTGCTTGTTTGTCAACTTTAGCAAAAAAAAAAAAAAAAAAAAAAACACTCAGTGGTACGGCCTGCTGCATCCAGTTAGTCCTATGAACCACTATTCGCTTTGTTGGAGGGATTCAATATCCCGATCCAGAGTGACGTTACGGACCCATCATCGGCAATGTAATTTCCCTACAGTCTTCTATTCTCTTATTTATATTTCAATACACAAAAACTAATAAAACTAACAGTTATTACGAGTTATTGTTAACTACTTATTACTTTGATAAGTTACAAGTAAACAAGTAAGATAGATTGTTTGACCCATACTTGTAGTAGGTAATTCAATAAAAAACTTTTTGTAGGCTCACAAGAAGCGTTTCGAAGGCATTTTTCCAACTTCTCGCTTAATATCATATCAAGTTACCTAGCTTTTTTATGTCTTACCGCAGATAATATGACACTACAATAGTTTTACAAAAACTATAATGAAAATAAGACTATGCATAACTATAATTAACTATGCATAAATAATATTTAAGAGATAAATGGTAGGGGCTCGTCTAAGACCTAAAACCCTAATTCTTTCCAATTTGACTTACATAATAATGAAGCTAACTGTTAATATAATAGAATTACTATGTAGCTCTTACGCACTTAATATACACATTACAGAAGTCTACGCAACATGTCAATCATTCTACTTTCTTTTCCATGAGTAGATAGATATGCAACCTTTTAGATTAGAAAAAAAAAAATAGTTCTTATTTCGAATTTTTATAATTAACAATTAAAATTTACCTTCTCTATCATGCATAGTACATAACAAAGCACCAAAGAAACTAAACTTTTTACCCTCCACTACACGGCGATCTTGAGCGTTTGAGACAGTAGACGCGCGACAATTTGCGTCGACTCTCTTTTTAATTCGACCCTAATGACCCCGAACAGCGCCGGGGCCGATAGCAGACAAGACAGACGCAGAACCTTCTGTTCAAAGCCTGGCTGCGCAAGAGAACAGAGGAACTACACCTAAAAGAATGGACAACTAAGAAGGGGTGCAAGCGAACGAAGGAAGCAGTCCCGGTACCTTCCAAGAAGCTTGCCCGTTCCCTTATCAAACTAAAGAGAGACAAGATCCGAAAGGTCATAGCCACCATAACCGGACATTGCCTTTTAAACAAACACCTGTACACAATAGGTATAACAGACAGCCCCCTGTGCAGAGGGTGCATGGAGGCTGAGGAAACGCCACAACATGTTCTTATGGAATGTGCAAGTGTGGCCGACCAACGGGAGAACTTCTCCATTCCCCGGCGTCCCTGCCAGAAGCATGCAGCAGCCCACAGAGGCTGCTAGCGTTCTGGGAGGAACTGGGATGGATGGAGTAGGAAGGAGGCAGGAGCCTTCTATCATACGCACAATGGCCCAATCGTGAGGCTAAGTGCGGTGGAGCCCAGCCAAACTAACTAACTAACCTTCTGTTCAAGCCACCTTCCACAAACACACTCACGGTAAAGCTGAATACTCGTAACCATCTGCGGCTTAAGCCTCCCTCCAAAAAAATAAAATAAAAATAAAACAAAACTTTTTAAAACATAATTAACTTGTTAACCAAAATTAATTTATTGTTTAAGAATTATATAATTCAATACATTTTAATTATTAATTTCTTAAAATAAAAAATAACAAAACAAGATCAGTTTCTTTTTAATTAAAGCATTGTCGCGATTTCAAGCAATAAACGCTCTCTACTCTACCTTTTTTTTGAGGGGGGGAAATGCGACCTTATGCACCATGACACCACGCTGGCAAGGCGCGGCCGTGTGTGGGGTTCTCCAGTCAAGAAAAAAACGTTTGTCCAGAGGATAGAACCGTCGATCTTTCAACTATTTGCAACTCCGTTTCCGCTGTTCACCAATTCGGCCACAACCTGTTTCTCTCTACTGTACCTAGAGTTTCTTATGAACGATCAAAAAATCTAATTTTTAATTAACAGAGCGTCAACTGTCTTAGTATCATAACTGTTTGATTTTATATATTATTAGTTGCAAAACTTTTTTAAATCTTTATTTGCTTTTACTGGCACGCTACACATTTTCATTTTTAAAAACAAAACACATGCGCTGTCTCTTTCACTCACACATTATTTATATATATGCGTATCGTTTTATTCCCTCTAATAATGGGTTGGGATTGAACGTCAAGAAAAAACAAAAGAAGATCAACACACAAGAAAATTTTCTCTAATGGCGCGCATGCAAATTGTATAACGCAGTAAAAGAAAATTAATAATACTGTGTAAAGTTAATGAAAATCTAAAGGAAAACGTTCAAGGCAAGGTAAGCTTAGCAATATTTATTATATATTTTCATGTGTAACAATATTTTATGGTAAAAGAACAATTCTTACTTATCTCTTACATTGATATTTTAACTACCAGACGCCGGCAAACAAATTTTAAAACCAGCGACCTAAAATAACTACATATTTTAACTACATTAAGTGGAATCTTATCCAAAGTTACTAGCGAGGAAGATTTACTTGACAATAACAGTAGACTAAGTAAAATGAATTTATATATGTTATACATTTCTAATATAGTAGTACTTTATTACTATACTTGCTTAAGAATTGGGTCAGCTATCTATAATAATAAATAACACATTATCTGAGAGCTTGCACGATCCTTCCTCACCCATGGTCATTAATTGTGGAGATCCTGTTATTAATTATAATTTGATGAGTATTAGTTGATTACAGGTATCTGTGGAAGCGGTTTGGGTTTGAAGGTGAGCGAATGATGAGGAAAACCCAAATCCATTTCTCATTTTATTTAATCAAGGAGTTTGATTTTGTCAGCCTGAGACAAACTTCTAGAACCCAAGAGAATAATGTCTAATCAATAATTATTGAAATACGAGATTTGGTAAGTACCCGACACCGTGCAGATCATCTCCTTTATATTTTTTGTATCTTTGCATTTTATTCGAAAATGTTGAATAAATCTATAAATACAAAAATAACGCTAGAATAATAAATAATCGACTCGGGCGAGATTTGTATTTTTCACACATAGTTATCGTTTTTTTTTCCTCACAAGGAGCACGAAACGTACCCAGGATACTCCCGCAACGGCAAGTGTCACGGAGGTTATGTTGGAATCCTTACGACCGGAGCGGGTCCGATCGTGTGACCTACTAACTAAACTCAGTCTAAGCCTTGGCCATAAGGGCCCTATAGCTTGAATGGAAACACAGACTCAAGTTTGTGCGTTCACCGCTAAGAAAACTCCATTCACTGTAGCCCCTCAATTCCAGGACACACCTCTTTCCATCGGAAAGTGTATTGGGATCCTTGGTGTTGACATCTCCAGCGACGTTCAGTCCGAAGTCAGCTGGAAGCCAAGACCAAGCTGGCATCAAAAAAAACTCGGTATGCTCAATAGGGCGAAGCGGTACTTCACACCGGGGCAAAGATTTGTACTGTATAAGTCGCAAGTCCGGCCCCATATGGAGTACTGCTGCCATCTCTGGGCGGGAGCACCTATGAACCAGCTTGGCCCTAGACTCGATTCAAAAGCGCGCTGCGAGACCCGTCGACGATCCCGTACTCACAGGCGGTACTCACAGAGACATTGCCTCCTTATGTGTGTTCTACCGCCTGTATAATGGGTTGTGTTCTGAAGAATTGTTTGACATGATGCCCACGGCCACTTTCTATCATCGCACCGTTCGCCATCGACAGGGAGATAATGCCGGTGCCGCACAGTGCGGTTCCAAAGGAATTCCTCCCGCGTACACTTCGTTTGTGGAATGAGCTCCCTGCCGAGGTTTACCCGCAGGGCTACAGTATGGGGTTCTTCAAAAGGGGAGTAAATAGGTTTTTGAAGGGTCGGCAACGCGCAAGTGACACCCCTGTTGCAAGTGTCCATAGGCTACGGTAACCGCTCACCATCAGGCAGGCCGTAGGGCTGTTTGCTCTCCATCGTGGTATAAAAAAAAAATCAGTTATCGTATATACTGTATCGAGTATCAAATACTTAACCGACCCAATCGAAGACTTTGTCACCTATTTTAAGCCAATGTAGACCTTATTCGTTTTTAATAAAAGCGTATCCACATTAAAGTAAGAATTCTTTATAGATTTAGTAATGATTTTTGTATTTTATTACGGTTTATTAAGACATTGCAGTTTATTAACAAAGTTGAAGTTTCGGAAATACGTACTTATTTGCATAACATAATGTTGCATACTAACGTCACGCATGCAGTAAGAGATCATAACAATATTACAATAAATAAGCACTTGATTAATGTATTTTATGGAAAAAGTACGGATATTTATATATATATACAGAATACTGGGAAATAATAAATCGTAACAGTTTGCACAAATAATATAAGCATTATAAATGAATGATTATAATAAATAAGTGTGTATGGAAGTGATGACCCCATCGCCCGCTAGTGGAGCATTTAATGACCCTTAACTGCCATATTACCCCATCAGTGCAGTCAGACTACCTCAGGGTAGCTTATGGAGAGCTGTCGGTGAGTTGCGTCACCGAGGGTACCGATGTGCTTCAGAGCATATATGCTACTCGTCCCTGACTTGCCTTAACCGGCCGGACAGAGTGAAGTCGCAAGAGCAGATGCTCTACGGGTGAAAGTGTAATAATGTCGTATCATAACGCCGACGGCGTCTCGATCGCTGTCGCAGACACACCTCTCTACACTTTAGCCGTTCACACCAATATTGGACTGCTTTTTTTGGGGGGCTCAGTTAGTGAGTAGTGAGTCACCAACTGCCATCTTTAAATCAATTAGGAGGCTTTGAGACGGCAGGTGATCGGAGTCTCTTTCATAGCCCTGTTTTCATTACCATTAAAATCGAAATGCACGTGTGTATGTGCAATTATAATACTCGTAAGCACTTCAAACATGGCGCGGCAAAAGTAGAGAATTTATCTTGTTTTAGTCACAGTTTCACTTGAACCGTTGCAACCACGGACAATAAGTAGATTAGAAACCTTTCTTTTTTTTGCGCAATCCGCAAAACCAAAACCGTTGTTATTAAAGCGAATTTGCAATATTTTTACAAAAACATAACTTATAAATTATACCACAATATTCGTAGTAAGTATTTATAATAAATCATGTATTGACTTAATTAAGTCATCTTAATTAAGTCATACCAATATAACAAAAAAAAATTTACAGTTTTCCGTTTCACACAGAAAATGAAATAAGCCGACAATTTTTTTATGTTATTACTTTGTGCGAAAAAAGCATAACTATTTTTTTTTGTTAATGCCCTTTAGACAAAATAAAAGCCTTTAGACAAAATATCATTCAAGTTCATCGAGTTCTTAAAAGCGATGAATGTTTCTCATCAATAAAATAAATAAAGTTAACGTTCATTACATTAACTTTATTTATTTATTGGTGATAAATAAATAAAGTTAAAGTTCATTACATTAACTTTATTTATTTATTGATTAATTTAATCGATCAGTTACAGATGAATGGTCTCTCACTTACTCATCATTTGCCGAATAAGGACAGAAAGCAGTCAAAATAGTATGCGTCATGGTCATTCGTTTTGTCAAGAAAATATACGCACTGTTCAGCTCTGTACGAAACAATTTGCTTTCACTTATATAAGACAAACGCAGAATCATTACAGAAGACTTTTCACTAGCAACTGTCTAGGAAATACCCTCCAAACTCCACGCGACTGAAGGTTAACTTGGGAACTCCTCTGTTGGCAAAGCTTGCTTCTGTCATTCATACATTAGACTTATCTCATGGGTGGTAGGTTCGACTAGTACAGCTTAACGCAATCTAAGGTTATCCTATCCAATGACGAATGCCTATTTCACGCTAGATTCCTTGCGGAGGTTTTTAGTCGGGTACTCGACATACCAATCGTTGCCACTGATGAGATAGAAATTCAAGGACACTTAAACAGTCAATTTAGTCAACCCATCTTTTTGGGACCTGATCTGAAATATTCAGATATATATAAAGATTACATATAGATACATTTTAGGATACTTCGGCTCAGATGCTGAGGTTTATATAGATAGTAGTAGACTGTATTAAGAGAGTTTTGATAAATAAGATTTCAATATAAGTAGCGATGCGTAATGTTTAATGATGGCCAATTCCTGTGTCCCAAGGAGAATAGTAAACGTCACTACCAACCTTGTACAACACCCAGCCATTAGCAGTCACCACCTGGTCCAGCACTACAATTTGGATATGTACACGGCACTGGTCACACTTAGTATGTACTACTTCAACGTGAATGTTCAGGTAACTTCCGGTTCATGCGGCAGAAGGCCTGCGCTAGTGACCGCGGTTAGTGTGGATGGACGACTGTCCGAACTAAGTACCACACTCAGTCACCGGATTATTCCACTAACCCTCAACTTGAATACATGGTTTTTTAAAAAAAACTTTCTGATTGGAGAAATTAGTAGAACCATGAAGAAATAGCGGAATGATTTTTCAATCCGAATCCTCATGAGTGAATAAGCTTCTAATGAACTGGCACGCTCCATGTTAAACTTCACTAAACGCTTAACAATCAGAGATGAGGTCAAGTACCAACTTATTTCTCTATAAAAAATTCTGAAGCATGACTTAAGTGACCCAATTCGGTAGCATGCGAGTTTAATTTGCCTCCCCGATACGTGTTTAACGCCACGGCGTACGAGGAAAATGGATTTCTTATTCACCCTGAGCGTTGTCGAGTGATGTAAAGTAATCGCTCCGATTTATTCCGGTTATGTAATGATTACCTCTTTTGCCGCGGTTAGAACAAAGGCGAAAAGAATTGCTACGTGCTTATGAGGAGTTTATTTTTTCGTATAACTTTAAAAGCACATATTTAGCTACAATGTCTGTATATTTATCGACCACTATTATTCATTTGACACTGTATTCGGCAATTCTGAAAACGGCTTAATTAATACGTTTTTTTACAAATTGTTAAGATAAAATTAAGTATAATTTCATCCATTTTCGTTTGTTGCACTTTATCAAGACTGACACTTTGTATGGGTATTGTGTGATTGTGTGAGTTCTGAAAGTTGAATAAGCGTTGAAAAATGTGTATAAAAATTATATTTAAATAGATGTTTTCTATAGATATTTTGAATTATTTATTTCTATTTACGTTTATTTTATACGTTATTTTTTTCTTTTTTTTTAAAAAGAGTGATATATACCTCCTGTATTTTTATAATATGTATATTTATTAACTTTTATTTTGTTTTTTCTTCATTTAAGTTTAGGCAAAACACGTTTGTGACAATTATGTGAGTGGCTGCTGATACCTAAAATACAGGCATCTCTAATTTAGAAGTCAGAGACTTCATGAAAAATTGAATCTTTCATAAACAATAAAGAGATTATACTAGCTAATATCATGTCTAAATTGACTTTGTCAATGATCTTTGAACCCTCTATTTATGAGGATAAAAGTGCAAATCACAAAAACTTGGAAATTGATAGATCATCCGTCGGCTCTGCTTAGAGAGTTTAATAATTTTGTTATAAAAGTTAAGAAACTATTCTATTGGTATCTCAGAGTTACCAGATCACTTATTCTTGACATGTTATCAAAGTCTCCTTGAGTTTGAGACTCCAATTTTATAAAATAAATCATAATAGAGTGCGCAATTTCGCTGGGTCTGCAGATAGATGGCTTTAACAAAAAAACCAATCCACTTATATCCGTGGATCGCCTTTTGTTTTAATAAAAGGTAAATCTACAGCTAGAAGGAGAGCAGAGAGACAGACTAAATCAGACACCGTTCTCACAGTGTCTGGGTTAATTTTAGATTCAAACTGGCTAGAGTGAATTTATATAATTTTCCCATTGAATGAAAGTGAGATTTATTCTTAAAAATATTTTTTGATTACAGATAACCGGCCGATTAACTCGAGCGACCCAGACTTTATTATGACAACCGAACGTTTTACTCTTTGTTCGGGAAACTCTCAACTCCATAATACCTTGTTTTCATTTTAGCATTCTTTTGTTTTATTTTTTTTTTACTCGCTTTGTAAAGAGCGCCGTTAAACTTTTTCATATCGTGAAAAAGGGGATTTTATTGTATTATGTTTGTTTACACTTTAAGAAACTTTAACAAGCATTTTCATGTTTAATTTATTTATTTAAATTATTTATTTATTTATTTTTTGGGAAACATACAATTATTATAAATTACAAAAAATACAACAGATAATTCAAACATAAATCAGTAAAGTTTCCACAGTTTTTAAAATGACATATTAAATTAATTAAAGCAATAAGTATAACATAATTAAGAAAAACATTTAAATTATAGTTACATATAAAATAAAAGTCAAAAGAATAGAATTAATATGTCAAATACAAATAAATTGGTCAATGTAGTCAATAAAGATAAAATGTCAAAACTAATTACTACCTAATTAACAAATTTAGTCAACAAAAAATTAAAGGAAAAAAGTACAATGGGATATCAAATGTCAATTGACAGTAATGT
Source organism: Scirpophaga incertulas (assembly GCA_036419045.1). Taxonomy (NCBI): domain Eukaryota; kingdom Metazoa; phylum Arthropoda; class Insecta; order Lepidoptera; family Crambidae; genus Scirpophaga; species Scirpophaga incertulas. Next base: position 32,577 of record JAYEAL010000282.1, read on the forward strand.
TCTGAACATTCTTTTGTTATATAGTATGTAAATAGTTTATGCTTTGTGCTGTAACTTCTTGATGGAACTCCATATTATGATCTTAATAAAACACTACTTTTCACTAGACACAATAAATATAAAATATTATTTAGTAGTGGAACTAGTGAAAAGTAGTGTTTTATTAAGATCATATAGTATGTAAATTGTAACAAAATTTGTAACCAAATTTGGGCTTGCCCGAATCAAAACTTTACTTTTATTATATATTATATAAATGAGGATAAATAAAACAAAACAATGCAGATTAAAAGTCCGACGTAGAGGCATTATAATGGATACAGGTGAAGCGGGAGATTACTTGGAATCCATCCCGACCGGGATAAGGTTTCACTTATCATTTCATTATAACCCGATACAAATAATAGTAGACTGGTTTATCTATCTATATTGAAATTATAACGAGGTAAACTTTGTGATTTTGTGTTTCTGGGGAATCTCTAATAATCTTGATCCTATTTTGATGAAGTTTTGTATATATTGTATTACCTAGGCAACATAGGATAGTTATAACGGGAAATTATCTGGCGTTACAATCTGGTAAAATATCGCAAGAGGAAAGTTCGTTTATAACGCTGAAAAATTGTCATTAGAAGAACGATAGGATATACAAGTTTCTGATTTAATTTCATTATTATTGTCTCTTATTAGATTCCCCAGTTAGATGCACAGAAACTATTTTCATTACTGGTCAAAAAGTTTGTGGACTATTGCATTTCGATTTAGGTGGTGGTGAGAAGCGGACTATGGAAAAGACTCCGGTCACCTATTTTCTGAACATCTCCCAATCGATTTAAATATGGCATGTGGTAACTACAATTATTATTATTTATTTTATACGTTTACTTAGCAGTTATTTCACTATTATAATAGTTTTTCAAGTCTATTTTTAAACTTATCAATACTTCAATAGAATATAGAATATAATAGAGTTCAAATCTTCGGAGGGTAATTTCTTCAATGCGATTACTTATAAAGGTTCTAAATTATTATAAATTTAAATTGTATCATCTCATGCGTGTGTTCGTGTGAAGAGTACAAAGGATGCTTAGCTCTGAACGGTTGTAGTATCAATTTAGGATTTTAAAGGTGTCGATCATCTCTCCAAGTTCTCGCCTTTTCTGCAGTGTTGTTAAGCCCAGTTTCTTTAATCCTTCCTAGTATGGTAGTAACCTTAATCGCATGGGGATCTTAGTGAATCTATACTGTACTATCTAAAATTTTATTAGAATTAGATTTAATTAATTGTAAAATTATTGCAAACTAGCTGACCCGACAGACAGGTTGTTCTGTCAAATATCTCAAATGTCATGTTGCCTCGCTGTATGTGAAAAAAGATTTTCCCGCTTTTCTGTTGAAATGTTTTCCTGAATTTTCTTTGATATAAACCTCACGGAGCCCGAGACCTTTCCAACGAATGCAAAACCGTGGAAATCGGTTCGTGCGTTCTGGAGTTATAGCGTCAGGAAGGAAAACCCGACTTATTTTTATATAGTAGATAATCTTCTTTATTTTTATTTAATTACTAGCGGACCCGACAGACTTCGTCCTGTCAAAAAGATTTGTACAGTGGCAGTTTTTTGTTCCTAATTATTTTATAGATAATGTCGCATAGCCAACCAAATCGCAAAAAATGTCTAAATGACCTATTACATTTTGTGGCTATTCAATTTTAAACGTGACATTAAATCCTCCAACGATGTATTCTGTGCTCCAACGCACGCACGCACACTGTTTTGATAGATATGATTGAATTTCAGCTATATGTAGCGTTAATAAAGCGCAAATTGACTCTTTGATGTTAGGAACACACCTTCATTGCTTAGACAACAGTGAGTGCTTGCAATATGAACTTTATAGAATACACAGAGAAAAAAAAACTACGTAATTCCTTAGTCCACATATGTATGTAAGGATCAAATAAGGACACCTGTTACATACGTATGTAACAACATGCTGGATAAGTAGCTGGCAATTTGCGAGGGAGTACGTGCTTTTTACGGAGCTCACTCCATTACACTGTAATTGATCGCACTACGTAAGAGCTCACAGTGTTTCTTACGTAGCTGTCTACATTACACAATCATGGAGAGGGTTACGTACCACTTGTTGTCTCTTACTTATATACTATTGTCACCTACGTAGTTTACAGATGTAGCTGCTTTACGTATTGTTGTCTCTTTGTTATATACTGGCGTGGGCTACGTAATATAATTATGTGCTTGCATTACGACATGGCGTCTCTTACGTACATGTTGGTGTAGACTACGTACTGGACATATGTAGCTTCTTTGTGTCATGTTGTCTCTTACTTATATACTATTGTCACCTACGTAGTTTACAGATGTAGCTGCTTTACGTAATGTTGTCTCTTTGTTATATACTGGCGTGGGCTACGTAATATAATTATGTGCTTGCATTACGACATGGCGTCTCTTACGTACATGTTGGTGTAGACTACGTACTGGACATATGTAGCTTCTTTGTGTCATGTTGTCTCTTACTTATATACTATTGTCGCCTACGTAGTGTGCAGATGTAGCTGCTTTACGTAATGTTGTCTCTTTGTTATATACTGGCGTGGGCTACGTAATATAATCATGTGGTTGCATTACGACATGGCGTCTCTTACGTACATGTTGATGTAGACTACATACTGGACATATGTAGCTTCTTTGTGTCATGTTGTCTTACTTATATAGTATTGTCGCCTACGTAGTATGGAGATGTAACTGCTTTACATAATGTTGTCTCTTTGTTATATACTGGCGTAACCTACGTAAAATTGTCAAGTGGCTGCAATACGACAGGGCGTCTCTTACGTACATATTGGTGTAGCTTACGTACTGGACATATGTACCGTCATTGTGTCATGATGTCTCTTATTTATACAGGATGACAGGGAAATTCCATCTATTCCCATTAAGGGGTTATACTAGAGGTCATTTGCAACAAATTAAGTCCAATTAACTAGGGGTCAAAATTGAATGGTTTTTGAGATATGGCGGGATTCCAATTTTTTAGAAATTTTCTGACTTTTTATCAAAAACAATTATTATGAAAAAACTACTCCACTCTTAACGTTAAATTGATATTTTTCTGAAAGCTAAGAAACGTGATTATTTTAAAAAAATTACGTGGCAAAACTCACAATAATCTCAGAAATAACAGGTTTTAAGTAGACAAAATTTTAATGTTCTTAATAAAAAGTCAGAAAATTTCTAAAAAATCGCAAACCTGCCATATCTCGCCAACCATTCTGTTTTGACCCCTAATTAATTGGACTTAATTTGTTGCAAATGACCTCTAGTATAAACTCCTTAATGAGAATAGGTCGAATTTCCCTGTCACCCTGTATAAATAAGAGACGTCATGACACAATGACGCTACATTTGTCCAGTACGTAGGCTACACCAATATGTACGTAAGAGACGCCATGTCGTAATGCAGCCATACATGCCAATTTTACGTAGGTTACGCCAGTATATAACAAAGAGACAACATTACGTAAAGCAGCTACATCTGGACACTACGTAGGCGACAATAGTATATAAGTAAGAGACAACATGACACAAAGAAGCTACATATGTCCAGTACGTAGTCTACATTTATACAATATAAATACAAAATAATACAATACAAATAATTTTATAAAAACAAAAAAAACATCAGTTTGATAATAACAGTGATTCCCACACTAGACATGAAGTATGTATCGTGGGTGTCACAACCAGCGCGAATTACATTAAAAAGTTCAAAGCTGAAGTGAGTACAAGACATGCCTTCTTTTCCTAGGTGAATCTAATTATTAAATAGAGATACACTTATGCTAAAAATATACACATAAACATACACGCACAAAACACAAACATACACATACATATATATATATTATAAGCGGTTACCCACACGTTGCGTAGGTTGCCGGCCGTTGCCTATAAAAGCCGCTGCGGTTGCTAGCGACTCACTTATCGTCGGGCATTCGGAGCGGGTAGACCGGTCGTAACGTTATTACGTGTTGCGTTGCGTAACGTTGCGTAATTCGTAAAGTAGGCGTTAGGCTGATTTTGTTCCTCTGTAAAATTATGTTGTTGCCAAATTTATTTTTTTTAAGGAATTTCTCTCTGATTCCTAAAATCAGAATTGGGATAAGCAACTCTTAGCCCACAATTACGAGGAACAAAGTCTTCTGCGTACTTTAGTGTTCGTGTTTGTGATAATGGCTGGCGGATCCAGTCGGAGTGGCCGTGGGTCGCGAAGTCGTTCCGTGATAAGTCGCGGCGCCGTTCGCGTGGCCGTCACGGGTGTCCGCTAGGAGCCGCCGATCGCGGACGTCGGTCATATGGTGGGACGCGTGATGAAGATTTCACACCGTCAGAAGGAACGCCTAGTCGTGATCGCCATCATCGTCGCTTGAACAGATCGCGGTCTTCAGGCGGGTCACATACCCCGGATTTGGCTGTTCATTCCACATTGAATTCGATCATGGACCGTCTTGCGTCGATCTTGGCAATATAAGTGAAGGTCAGGTTAGGCCGAGTCGGGAGAAGGTTAGACCTTTGATTGACTCGGCTGAGCCTCGGAATGTTGGGCGGATGCAGGTGCGGACGGGTGTGGTGCGTCGGGACGTCATCGGATCGCGGTGCGGCCTTGGCGTTCAGTGTGAAGACATACAGTTTTGTATGTATTGGACTTTATGTCCGGCAGACATAACAGTTTTGTATGTATTGGACTGTAGGCATCTTGACCTACATTTTATAATATATTTATAATCATATTATATCACACACACAATCATATATATATATATATATATATATATAATATTTACGTATTTATATATAAGCTAAAATAAATATTAACAAAATATATATATATAATTATTTACACTTATCAATAACTCACATCTACAATATTATTATATCTACAGTGAAATAATATATATCTAAATAAATAATATTTATCTAGCCAGCCTTATTCGTTTAAGCCCGTTATTTGTGAGACGGCGCTTAGGTATTGATCGGCTGCGGCCGCGCAACTCGTCGCGCCGGGCAATGACAAGCAAAAAATACAGTCGAGTTAGACATGACGTTGCGCGCACGTACCTACGTTGCGTTGGTTCTGTTTGTGCTATTGCTTCGCTTACGAATTGTTAATGCTTATTCCATGTAATATATATGTTGGTTATCTCTTATTTAAAATAGTACTGTTAGTGTTGTGCTCGTATTCACGATTGTTCCTTCTGTATTTTGTGTGTGTGGTGAATTTAATAAATAACATAACAGTGAGCAAGACTTTTTACTTTTACATTCTCACGCATTCACCACCATCAGAACTTTTACCACATTGGTGACCCCGCATCGAACATGGAGCGTGAATCACGAGACGCAAGCGGCCCTAAAAGCGAAACTGAAATCTGTAAGATTGGTGTTCGTGTCCCACCGTTTTGGCCAGAAGAACCAGAGATTTGGTTTGCCCAAATTGAAGGTCAGTTCGCAATTTCGGGTATTTCAAACGACGCAACGAAATTCAATTACATCATAAGCCAGTTGGATAATAAATATTCGCGAGAGGTTAAAGACATTATTATCAACCCTCCACCGACTGACAAATAAATAAATAAAAAATAATAAATAAATATTCTTACACTTACACAATTAGCCTAGCAAATTAAGCTCTGTAAGGCTTGTGCTATGGGATCTAGGGTAACGATAACATACATATATTATACATATATAAATAATTTTTATAGAAATATTATATAACAACCATGACTAAGTACAAATGCTCGCATTCATCACACCAAACATCTGCCACCGGACTCGAACCCGGGATCAGAGATGGCGACACCTTTGAGAACCGGTGTAATATCCACTCGACATGGATCGTCAAAATGGCAAACTCAAGGCAGAGCTGATAAAGAGACTGACGGCTTCGAATGAAAATAAATTAAAACAACTTTTAATGCACGAAGAGCTCGGAGACCGAAAACCCTCACAGTTTCTTCGACATCTGAAGGGCCTCGCCGGTTATGATGTACCAGACGACTTCCTACGGACAATCTGGATAAGTCGCCTGCCACACGGTGTCCAGACAGTGCTAGCAGGTCAGTCATCTACAGCCACAATCGAAGACCTCGCCGATTTGGCAGATCGCGTTAATGATCTCGCATCTTCAACACCCCGAGTTGCTGCTATTAGTGACACTGTACCAGGCTCAATTCTTAACGAGCTCAAGAATGAAATAGCAGAATTGAAACGACAGATCCAGAATCTCACAGTGGACCGACGAGGAAGAAACCAACATCGTGGATCCCGACGGGACACTAGCAGATCTTCATCCAGACAACGTTCGAGTTCCAACTATCGAAAGTTCCCGGTATGTTGGTACCATGATAAGTACGGCAACAAAGCGAAGAAATGCGTACGCCCGTGCGACTTCAAGGCGGGAAATGCCGAGGGCAGTCGATAATGGCGACGGACGATTGCCCATCATCATCTGGTCGCCTGTTCGTGGCAGATCGATCTTCGAAGATGCAGTTTCTGGTCGATACAGGCAGCGACCTCTGTGTCTTCCCTCGCTCAGCTCTACGAGATCGTCGTGCGAAGACCACCTTCGAGTTGTGCGCCGCCAATGGTTCATCAATAGCTACGTATGGTTATGTACATTTAGAATTAGATTTTAGCTTACGTAGAACTTTTGCTTGGCGCTTTGTAGTAGCCGATGTAGTTAAACCAATTATTGGCGTAGATTTTTTAAAATATTATCACCTTATTGTAGATTGTCGCAATAAGCGCTTGATTGATGGCACTACCGCTATATCAACTGTTGCTTATTTTGCTAATTGTAAAAATGTGCATTCAGTAAAGGTCATGACTGGCGAGACTCGTTATCATAAGGTACTTGACGAATTCCCTGAGATAACACGACCAGCTGGTACACATCGCACTACACTACACAACACACTACACCATATTCGCACGACACCAGGCCCTCCAGTTACTGGCTCACCCCGTCGCTTAGCCCCTGATAAATTAAAAATTGCTCGTCAGGAATTTCAGGCCATGTTGTCTAATGGGACAGCACGACCGTCTGAGAGCCCGTGGGCATCACCCCTTCACCTAGCGCCTAAGAAGGACAACGGATGGCGTCCCTGCGGCGACTATAGACAGCTGAACGCCCGCACTATACCCGACAGCTACCCAATCAGGCACATACACGATTTTTCCCACAGCATCCATGGTTGTACAGTTTTCAGTACCCTAGATCTGGTGAAGGCGTATAATCAGATACCGGTCAACCCCGAGGATATACCGAAAACCGCAATCACCACACCCTTCGGCCTCTTTGAATTCCCGTTCATGACCTTTGGTCTTCGGAACGCTGGACAAACTTTCCAAAGGTTCGTGGATGAAGTAACTAGGGGACTAGATTTCGTGTTCTGTTATTTGGACGATTTCATCGTATTTTCAAGGTCACCAGCAGAACACGAAGACCACCTACGCCAGATCTTCACCAGACTTAGGGATTACGGTATGCTAGTGAACACATCAAAGTGTGTTTTCGGAGCCAACGAGGTAAGCTTCCTAGGATACCATGTATCAATTAAGGGCACTAGACCACTTGATTCGAAGGTACAGGTCATCAAGAAACTTCCACCTCCTACCAACGTGCAGCAACTTCGTCGATTTTTGGGTATGCTCAATTTTTATCGGAGATTCCTCCCTCAAGCAGCCCAAATTCAAGCGCCTCTGCACGCATTGTTAACAGGTACTGTCAAGAAATCGCACCCAGTAAAACTACAGGGAGATACCTTGGCAGCCTTCGAGTCTTGTAAGGCAAGCCTCTGTGATGCTGCAATGTTAGCTCATCCAAATTGTTCCGCGAAGCTTGCGTTGGTGACCGATGCTTCGGACAAAGCGATAGGAGCCGTCCTTCAACAATTAAATAAGGACGCATGGGAGCCATTAGCTTTTTTTTCACGGAAGCTCAGCCCATCGCAGACAAAATACTCGCCATACGATCGCGAGTTGTTGGCAATTTATGAGGCCATAAAATACTTTAGGCATATGCTTGAGGCTAGGCACTTTATAGTCTATACAGACCATAAGCCTATTAGTTTCGCCTTTCAAACGAAAGAAAAACTGCTCACCAAGGCAATATAGGCATCTGGACTTTATTGCCCAATTCACCACCGATATTAGACACATATCCGGCAAAGACAACATAGTCGCCGATACCTTGTCACGTATCGAAGAATTGAGCATGCCAATCAACTTCGATCAGCTAGCCCAAGCACAAGCCTCCGACACTGAACTTGCGATGTTACTAGCAGAAGGTTCTTCGCTACGTCTAGAACAGCGACAAGTACCTGGAAGTCTGATATCCCTGTACTGTGACGTCAGTACACAGACTGCCAGGCCTTTTGTCACGACAGGCTTTCGTAAGCAGGTGTTTGACAGCATTCACTCGCTAAGCCACCCTGGTGCTAATTCCTCAGCCAAGCTAGTTGCTGAACGATTTGTGTGGCCAGGCATCAGGAAGGACTGCCGAGAATGGGCTCGAAATTGTATTTCGTGCCAACGCTCTAAAATCAGTCGACATGTCAGTGCACCTTTAGGTACTTTCAACTTACCTCGAGCCAGGTTCCGTCACATACACATAGACCTGGTTGGGCCTCTGCCAATATCACAAGGTTATCGGTATTGCCTAACTGCTATAGATCGCTTTACGCGTTGGCCAGAAGCAGTACCGATTGAAGACATAACCGCTGAGACTGTTGCGAAAGCATTACTTTCGTCATGGATAGCCCGATTCGGTTGTCCAATATCTATCACGACGGATAGAGGTCGCCAGTTCGAGTCGGCATTATTTCGAATATTGTCCAAGCTTGCTGCATTCGAACACAAGCGTACCACCGCCTACCATCCGGCATGCAACGGTCTCATCGAGCGGTTTCACAGACAGCTGAAAGCGGCTATAGTTTGCCACGCAGACAGATGCTGGACCGAATCGTTACCTTGGGTCTTACTCGGTGTTAGGAGTTCCTTTAAAGAAGACCTCCAGTCTTCACCAGCGGAATTGGTATACGGGGAGCCCTTAAGGCTACCCGGAGAATTTTTTGAGACCACAGTTATCGGAACTACCGATATTTCTGAATTTTCTGCTCGAATTCAGAAATTTGCCAATAATTTAAGACCCGTGCCGACCTCACGTCACGGCAGTAAAAATATATTTATCTTTAAGGAGTTGGCCACAAGTGATTACGTCTTCCTCCGTGAAGACGCTTCACGCGGTGCCCTTACTGCTGCATATTCAGGTCCTCACAAAGTACTGTCTCGCAATGACAAAGTTTTTAAAATTTTATGCAAGGGTAACGAAGTCACTGTCACGATAGACCGCCTAAAACCTGCATTTATTTTAAATGAGGCAGAGCCAGAACCCCCGCAAATCGTCCAGACTCCTATCACAACACGATCAGGACGACAGGTAAGATTCCCTGACTATTATCGACCATGACGGCCTCTGGAGGGGGGATGTAGGCATCTTGACCTACATTTTATAATATATTTATAATCATATTATATCACACACACATCATATATATATATATATATATATATATATATATATATATATATTTACGTATTTATATATAAGCTAAAATAAATATTAACAAAATATATATAATATAATTATTTACACTTATCAATAACTCACATCTACAATATTATTATATCTACAGTGAAATAATATATATCTAAATAAATAATATTTATCTAGCCAGCCTGATTCGTTTAAGCCCGTTATTTGTGAGACGGCGCTTAGGTATTGATCGGCTGCGGCCGCGCAACTCGGCGCGCCGGGCGATGACAAGCAAAAAAGACAGTCGAGTTAGACATGACGTTGCGCGCACGTACCTACGTTGGTTCTGTTTGTGCTATTGCTTCGCTTACGAATTGTTAATGCTTATTCCATGTAATATATATGTTGGTTATCTCTTATTTAAAATAGTACTGTTAGTGTTGTGCTCGTATTCACGATTGTTCCTTCTGTATTTAGTGTGTGTGGTGAATTTAATAAATAACATAACAGTGAGCAAGACTTTTTACTTTTACATTCTCACGCATTCACCACCATCAGAACTTTTACCACAGGACTTGTGTCCGGCAGAACATACAGTTTTGTATGTATTGGACTTTGTGTCCGGCAGACATAGTTTTGTATGTTTGGACTTTGTGTCCGCAGACATACAGTTTTGTATGTATTGGACTTTGTGTCCGGCAGACATACAGTTTTGTATGTATTGGACTTTGTGTCCGGCAGACATACAGTTTTGTATGTATTGGACTTTGTGTCCGGCAGACATACAGTTTTGTATGTATTGGACTTTATGTCCGGCAGACATACAGTTTTGTATGTATTGGACTTTGTTGTCCGGCAGACATACAGTTTTGTATGTATTGGACTTTGTGTCCGGCAGACATACAGTTTTGTATGTATTGGACTTTGTGTCCGGCAGACATACAGTTTTGTATGTATTGGACTTTGTGTCCGGCAGACATACAGTTTTGTATGTATTGGACTTTGTGTCCGGCAGACATACAGTTTTGTATGTATTGGACTTTGTGTCCGGCAGGCATACAGTTTTGTATGTATTGGACTTTGTGTCCGGCAGACATACAGTTTTGTATGTATTGGACTTTGTGTCCGGCAGACATACAGTTTTGTATGTATTGGACTTTATGTCCGGCAGACATACAGTTTTGTATGTATTGGACTTTGTGTCCGGCAGACATACAGTTTTGTATGTTCCAAATTCAAATTCCAAATTCAAATTCTTTATTCACATTAACAGACACGAGACACAATATAAATTAATCTTACAGGTACAGGGACACAAAAATAATGCATGCAGAAACTTAAAAATAAGAATAGAATTAAGGTTAAGTGAAGTCTCGCGACTGCTGTGTGAAAGGGTACCTAGATCAGCATGAGGTTAGTGAACTAACACTATCTAACCCTAGTCTAACTAACCCTAGTCTATGTATTGGACTTTGTGTCCGGCAGACATACAGTTTTGTATGTATTGGACTTTGTGTCAGGCAGACATACAGTTTTGTATGTATTGGACTTTGTGTCCGGCAGACATACAGTTTTGTATGTATTGGACTTTATGTCCGGCAGACATACAGTTTTGTATGTATTGGACTTTATGTCGGCAGACATACAGTTTTGTATGTATTGGACTTTATGTCCGGCAGACATACAGTTTTGTATGTATTGAACGTACGAGTGGACGTAGCTTGAATATGATGATACAGGTATAAGAATGAATGAATGACTGACAGACGAGGATGGTGGAGTTGCAGCAGATGGCAGCATACAAAGTGGTGACAACCCCGAGGCTCGTGTCGAGGACGACACTATGTCAGGAGAGGCCGTATAAGCGGTTACCCCACACGTTGCGTAAGGTTGCCGGCCGTTGCCTATAAAAGCCGCTGCGGTTGGCTAGCGACTCACTTATCGTCGGGCATTCGGAGCGGGTAGACCGGTCGTAACGTTATTACGTGTTGCGTTGCGTAACGTTGCGTAATTCGTAAAGTAGGCGTTAGGCTGATTTTGTTCCTCTGTAAAATTATGTTGTTGCCAAATTATTTTTTTTAAGGAATTTCTCTTCTGATTCCTAAAAAATATATATATACTAAATAACAAAATGCCCAGCTTTTTCAACATTTGCTTTATTAATATACTTAACACATGTTTTGGTACCTGTTTAAATTATTTTAAGTACCTACTTTTAATTATACAAACTATAGCGTCATACTTATGCTAGGTCTTGAAAGGTTGTAAACTCTTCTCGGCGTAATCTTTGTCGGATTTTAGTATGCAAAAGGCCGTATATCATATCTAGCCTTGCCTTATCCGATACATCCTTTTCGGATATTCTTCATAAGAGAGCGCGGCTACGTGCTACGAAAATGTCTGTGTTTTTCGTTATATAGTTGTGGGCTAGCGAAAAGTTGTATATATATACGATGTGACGGATGGCGATCACCGTAGGCACTGATTAAATTTTCTTGTAACGGTGTTTTTGATACCCTGCCACCATGTAGCAGCATCATTAGTAAAAAGATACGCGAAACACGGACGAACATATTTGCACTGGATACTTGTGCACACTCGCGAATATGCTTCCACAGCGTCAATGAATACCTCCACGAACTCATGCGGCTGGTCAGAAAATTGTGTTTTGCAGTGGGCCAGGGTTCCATCTGCTGAGACTTGCGTTTGTTCCGGTGTCGATGAGTTTGCACGTGTCACTGATAATAACAGATCTTTAAAAGCTTCAGTTTGTGATCTTTGAAGACACGCGATAATACTAGCTACGTATTCATTGGAAAATGCCATGTTAACACTAGAGCGGGAGTCGAGAGCACGATCTTGATTGGGCGGCGTCAGCGGCAGAGGGTTTGTAAATTCGGGTTGCGGCACCGTATTATCTCTGTTTGCACTCGCCGTTCTACTTCTGGTCATCATGACTCGTACTAAGAGTTATTAACACTAAACTATTCGAAATCTTGAATGTAACTCCTCACTCAATGTTTTCACTGGTTTTTCCTTTACGTTGGGCGTCACCTATGGGAGTTCTCAGGGAATTTACAGACACCATTGTGGTTACAAGTAGTGATGAAACGGATATCCGGTAACTATCCGGTATCCGGCCTATCCGGCCTATTTTCACTATCCGGCCGGATACCGGATAGTAGGGCACTATCCGGCCGAATACCGAATACTAGATGTTTCCCGCGATACCGTTCGCGCTGAGTGCTTTACGCCCTAAATTCGTCTATATCGCGCTTTTCTGTGGGAATACAAAAGTTTTTAAGCCTATCTATATTGTTTCTCGTTGTCTAATCTATCTCTGTATCAAATTTCAGCAAAATCAGTTCTTTAGTTTAGTCATGAGAGAGTAGCAGACAAACAGACTGAATTTATAATATTAGTAACGGATTATTTTGCACATACACACACATATATGAAACGCGATAAGCGGCCGAATATCCGGTGGCCGGATATCCGGCGCTCCGGCCTCGTAGTTAGCCGAATATCCGGTATCCGGTATCCGCCAAATCACTATCCGTTTCATCTCTAGTTACAAGCATTTAATCAATAAAACGAATACAAGTATACTGGGAACACTTAACACTAAGTAATAACTTATAGCCTACGTCGTAAAAGACGTGGCGAGAGATAAGGCGCGTGCGCATGTATGACGCGGTCGCGAGCTAGCGGACGACTACTTTATGAGTCGTGGTCTCGAACGTCAATGAGCGAAATCGGTAGATCATACTTGAGTAAGGACTCCGAGTACGTAAATAATGGTGTTGGTTACGTCACAGAAGAAGCAACATCCACTTTATAAGTACGCCGCATGCTTACAATGATTCAGAATATTTATTCATCAAGATGCTGTCTACTTTTAGTATGTACTATCATACTTGTGTAACGAGACCGAGTACTTAAATAATGGTGTTGGCTACGTTACAGATATAGCAACCTTCTCTATATAAGTACGCCGTATACTTACAATGATTCAGCATATTTATTCATCAAGATGCTGTCTACTTTTGGTATGTACTTATCATACTTGTGCAAGGACTCCGGGCATCGGCATTTTATTCATCAAGATATTGTTGTGTAAGGAGATCGAGTACTTAAATAAATAGTGAGAGCTACGAAATTACGGAGCCGGGGCTCGTACGTGTAAAATTGTGTTGACTCCTTCCGTACGTATTTCTATCATGTTTACTGAAGTATGTTTCACCAGTACATAAGTATGCGACAACATTATTTGTATCTCATTAATGAACATGGTGTTGCTGATAACCGCGACAGTATGTTGCACCATTACTAAGTATGTGAAGCCGGTTTTTAAGTATGGTGCACCGTTATAAGTAGTTACTCTCACAGCTACTTACGGAAGTAGCTTATTTAAGTAGCTTATTTTTCTCAGTGTAGTCTACATAGACACTATCAAGGCAAACACACATGTATTGTTCATAGTGCCATACAGGATTCTAAGTAATATATATTCGTAGTCGCGAACAGCATAAATTGCCCACATACTTACAGCACGTAGTCTACATAGAAAGAAACTATTAAGGCTTCCGCATACATAATTGTACGTAATGCCGTACAGCAATGTTAGTAAAACGGATACTCAAAGCACGTAGTAAGCGTTAATTAAGCATGTAACCGCATACTTACAGCATATAGATAACAAAGGAATTTATAATGCCACTGCATAACTCTTGTATTTAGTTTTGTACCCAGGGTGCAAGTAAGATGAGTACTTACTGTACGTAGTAACGTACCGTAAGAATGTAACGGTATTCTTACTGTACCAACCCCAACACACGAATATATAATGTAGCCGCATTACGTCATATACGTAGTGCGTACGAGGATTCAAGTAAGCCGTATATGTTTTTTAACTCAGTAGCGTCCAGTATGAATATAATCACATAGTTACCGTACGTAGTCCAACACAGGAGCACATAACACAGCTACATACGTACTGGATATATCAAGTTGAACTACGTATGTCATGTTGTTACTCCATTGAGAATGATGCGCAGTTTTTATACGGATCTTCCTGTAAGACCATGATGAAGCATGGTGTCTCCTATAACAGCATCAGTATGAAACTTCCTTATCAAGTAGGTGACAACTAGAGTACTAGTCCAACACTCGTAACCAGTATCCCGTTGCAAGCTACGTGGTAGATAGCTTGCGACAGGCTACGTATACGTAGCTTTTTCTCTCAGTGTAACAATAAAGCTCAATTCGACTGTACTTTTTAGTTAGAAAACGTTTGGATGGGAAAATAAAAGGACTGTTTTTGGGGTATTTCCGATAATTATTCTAATTTTCCTCATTGTAAAAACCCTCCTTGAACTTCAACGAACATTAGAACATTAACAAAAAGAATTGCCAAATTGGTCCAGGCGTTGTTGAGTTATGAGCTTACCAACACATTTTGCGATTCATTTTTATATATAAGATTTGGAAAGAAATAATAAATAAGAGCTTGTTTTTCCTATTTGCATTCTTATGGAGGCTTATCAAATAGATTCACTTCTGATAGTTGATTTAGTTATAAAATCACCTCTTTGTTTGGTTAAAACACAATCGTACGGGTTCGTTTTTTATGATTTAAATTTATTATTAAAATTACTTAGACGTACATTTTGTTGTTTTAGAATTTACCACACGCGCTACTCAACTGCAATGATTCTTCGACGCGATATATTATATTATTTCGTATCGTTTATATCGTATCGTTACGAAGTATTCGTTAAGACGACTTTTATCGCACTAACGGGAAATAAGAGTATATAGCCTGCAACGGAATTTGGATGTTTTTATTATATAATTTAAGTGATTTTCAACTCTTAAATGAATATTGCGGTTTATTTTTTTACATAACTTAATTAGTTTTTATGAATTAAATAAATAAATTCATCAATCCAGCTAATAAATAGTTCACTCCCGAAGATCTTCACCACAAAGTTACCTCGTGGAAGGCTTACCAACTCTATGTTCCTTAGGCATGCCATTGGAGATTCTATAGAATATTAATAAAATTAAAGTTTATACACCTTATTATGTATTATATATAAGTTATGAAACCACACAACAGCTTACTCTGCACTTTAAGTCGGCCTGGAATGTACACATTGCGACAGACTGCGCAGGCGCATAGCGCTGACAACACAAAATGATTGAATCAGTTTAAATCAGTTTTCCGAATTCAAAATCATATTATGCATGTTTCTATAACATGTGTAACCATGTTTCTTCAGAGTTTAGCAACAAGTGCATGTTCTATAACATTGCGACTAAATAGAAATCGACTAAAACTAAAGTGTTAAAATCAAAACCAGTAAATCTTTATTCTGAACTTAACAATTATATGGTAGGGCAAAGCTGTGCGCTACTACCGGGGTCCATAGGTGGCGGATGATGGAACGGCGGTAAGATATTACCGCCAGCTGCTTCGGCAGTCCCCGACCATACAGCTGCCTGGTACAGCCCTCCCACTGGCCAGGTGTAACCCACTTATCCCTTAATTACCCCTCTTCCTTACCAAATATCCTATCCCTAACCTAACCTCTTCTTAATGTTGAAATGAGCGTGAATAAAGAGACTAAGGAACTACCCCAGGAGGGTACCAGAAATGGAGAATCCCTCTCTGAACTCGGATCGGCCCCGGTGGCTGGCACGAGTTCAGGTTGCCCCACGTATTCTGGGGGGGCAAATTTACGCAGTTTGACATAAATACCGATGGGGGTGCCCCTGGCACCTCCAAACAGGGCCAGCCGCAAGGCAGGTCCAGGGAGCGAACGAGCTCAATAACAGGAGGGAGGTCCGAAGCTCCCCGAAGTGCGCTGGGTCAGGACAGGGCCACCGGGAACCGTCAGGTTACTGTGAGGTCTACTGACCGTAAAGGCCCAGCGTCTCGAGGCAGCCTAGGGCCTACACTCAATCTTGAAAAAGGGAGCGGACCCCAGGAACCTGTGCCATCGGGATCCGGGTCTGGTTTCCAGACATCCCACTCCAACTCTGTTGGGGCGGGGGGTTCGGGTGGGCCAAGCCGTAGGTCCAACATGGGCCCAGAGGCAGGTCCGTCCGAGCTGCCCGCCGCGGCGGGGTCGGAGGTAAATTCAAGGCGGAGACGCAAACGGAACGGGTCTGCAAAGAAGCGGGCCCAAACTGTAAGGCAGGAGGAGGCTGTGGAGGGACCGCAGGGTCAATCTACACTTAAACGGGGCAGAGAGGCCCTCAGTGATGACTCGCGGATCAGCGGACAGGGAGAACCGAAGAGAGCCAAGACCTACGGGTACAGCTCATACCGGGATGCCCTTGAAGCCGTTAGATTGGCAGTCATCCCTGAGGATTATCCTGACACCTATCTGGTGGAGGGGGATCAGCAGAGACTCATGGATCTCGTAACAGAGAAATTCATGGACTCTGATGTTCCCCCACCACCATGTGTGATTGGCCATGCGGTCATAACTGGGGTCGTCTTCGTGGACTGCAAGGATCATACGGCGGCCGAATGGGTCCTTACAAACATCTCAGGCATGTCTGTAGGGGATGTCAAGGTGAAAGTGGTTGATGCGGCGGCTGTTCCAAAGCCTGTCAAAATGGCTTGGAGGAGCCGCTGCATGAAGCTACTGGATCCTAAACAGGCCTGCTTGATGATGCAGAAGTGCAACCCGCCTTTGAGGACGGTTGGTTGGAAGGTTGTCGACACTAAGGTGGAGGCAAACCGAATCCGACGGATCGTCCTCATGGACGGGAAGTCAGCTGACTTCATCAAGCAGGCAGGCTACACCCTACAGGGATGCTTCGAGATGTGCTTGTTTAAGCTTCTCGCAGATGCTCCTGAGGGTGGCGACAGGCAGGTACGGGGCGACCCGGGACCTGACGAGGCTGCAGCGGGTCCGAGCGGTGGGACCGGCAGCAGCAAGCGAGGAGACAGGGTCGAGAAGGTGGGGTCTGGCGAGGCGAAGCCGGGAGGTGGTGAGGGCGGGGTGGATCTGCCTCTGTCGCAACAGTCGGCAGGGACAGATGACATCCTGCTTGACCTAAACCGACTCTGCTTCGGTTCGCCGAGCCCACATCCGGCTTGACACAATAAACGGAGGAGAAGAGCACCCATCAAACCGCCGAGATGGAGGGACTAAGGTGTGTTCAAATTAACCTTCACCACAGTAAGGCTGCTACTGCCATAATGGCAAAGCAGCTCAAAGATAACTTATATGACATAGCCCTCATACAGGAACCTTATCTGTATAAGGGGAAAGTAAGGGGCTTAGATAACACAGGGGGAGAAATCCACTATTACTGCCCAACTAACGACACAAGGACATGCATTTACGTGAGGGATGGCATAACTGCTAAACCCTTACGTTCGTTATGTTACAGAGATCTAACCACAATAGAGATCATTGCGGTAGGCGGGCACCAAAACGACCATGTGGTGATGGTGGCCGCCTACCTGCCGTACGAAGACAAGGAGCCAGTCTCTCCGCACATCAGAAGACTGGTTGAAACACTGAGGCAACGGAAAGCAGTCGTTGCCTTTGACGCCAACGCACACCACATCGCGTGGGGCAGCACAGATATCAATAAACGAGGTGAAGACCTACTAGAATATCTGGTAAGCTCATCTTTATTCCTACTCAATAAGGGTACCACGCCCACTTTTGTCAACAAAACTAGGGCTCAGGTAATTGACATAACGGTTGCGACTAAGCAAGCGGCTCCTTCAATTGCTAACTGGCATGTGTCAGGTGAAGTATCACTGTCTGATCACAACTACATATGCTTCAGGTATAGAACTAACATAGAAGTAGGCACTATACGACGGAGGAACCCTAGGAATACCAATTGGGCTTCTTATAGGAAAGATCTAGAAATAGAGCTTGGTAATGTTAATCATAGGTTCGGTTCAACTCTGGACTTGGACGTAGAGGCGGAGCGCATCAACACGAGTCTTATTAAGGTCTGGGCAAATAACTGTCCAGAAAAAGAAACAAAGACCAGAAAGGTACAATGGTGGACACCAGAGTTATCGAAACTCAGGAAGGACACGAGGAAAGCGTTTAACGTCGCTAAGCGCACAAATGACTACTCAGAATACTCAAAGAAGCTAACCGCGTATAATACTGAGGTTAGAAGGGCTAAACGTAAATCATGGCGCACTTTCTGTGAATCCATAGAAGCAGTGCCAGAAGGAATGCGACTTAGCAAAGTTATGTCTAAGACAAAAGCTCATCCGCTCACAGCTGTAAAAGATGAGAATGGGAGACTGACAGAAACAGGAAAGGAAGCCCTGGCCGTGATGCTGGATGTGCACTTTCCTGGTTCCAGGGTCGCTAACACTGCCGCAGATGCCAGAAACCATGAGGATCAGACAGCAGTCTGTACCACTAGAGAAGACTGGATATCTGCCAAAAAGGTGGTAACAGAGGGAAGGGTCCGATGGGTGATCAGGAGCTTTCAACCATATAAAGCACCTGGACCGGATGGGATCTTTCCTGTGTTGCTGCAACAGGGAGAAACGGTACTGGTTCCCATTTTATGCAGGCTATTCAGGGCTTGCATTGCTTTTGGGCATGTACCTAAAGTATGGACAAACGTTAGGGTCAGCTTCATACCCAAGCCAGGGAAAGCTGATTATGATCAGGCCAAAGCGTACAGGCCGATAAGCCTCTCATCATTTCTGCTGAAATCTATAGAGAAGCTTATCGACAGATACATACGGGACGGACCACTCAGAAGGCGGCCTCTACACGGCAAGCAGTATGCTTACCAAGCAGGCAAATCCACTGAGACCGCTCTACATGATGTTGTAAGCAGAGTTGAAAAGGCACTGGATTCAAGGGAGGTATGCCTGGGTGCGTTCCTCGATGTAGAGGGTGCATTCGACAGTACCACCTTTGAATCCATAAATGTATCAGCGAGACGACATGGCATCAATGAAACTATCATACGATGGATAAATTGCATGCTACGCAGCAGGTTAATTTCTGCAACGATATTAGGCGAGACAATGAGTGTGATAACAACCAGAGGATGCCCACAGGGTGGGGCACTCTCCCCTACACTCTGGTGTCTAGTGGTTGACCCATTGATCGAGCAATTGAATGAGGGACCACTGAACACAGTTGGTTATGCGGATGATCTAGTCATACTGATAAACGGTAAAGTGCCGAGTGTCGTAGCTGATCTGATGCAAGATGCTTTACATAAGGTCGAGCGATGGTGTAATGAGACTCGTCTCAATATCAGCCCAGCGAAGACAGTGATTGTACCGTTCACACGCAGGAGGAAGCTCGATGGAATGGGTAACCTCAAGTTGCGTGGAGCGGAGATACCATGGTCCACGGAAGTAAAATATCTAGGTGTAACTCTAGATAAAGAACTAACGTGGAAGGAACATGTGACGCTTACTATCGAGAAGGCCACAAGGGCCTTTAACATGTGTCGCCACACATTTGGTAAAACCTGGGGACTTAAACCAAAGATCCTCTACTGGATTTACAACATAATGATACTACCTATAATTGCATATGGCAGTATTGCCTGGTGGCCAAGAACGAACCTAACCACATGCAGAGGAGTATTAGGAAAACTACAAAGGCTGGCCTGCATGGCCATAACAGGGGCCTTTAAAACTACTCCTACAGCAGCAATGGAACGGTTCCTGAACCTTGAGCCTCTACACATTTACATACAAAGGATGGCAATAAAGGCGTTGTACAGACTCAGTATGATGGGTATGTGGAGCGCCGACGGGCCATGCACAGGTCACGTGGACATGAAGCATGACAATGGAATTCTGTCGCTAGCTATGACCAGTGATAAAATGACGCCTAAATACGTATTCAGGCGCCAATTCGAGGTCCACATCCCATCAAGAGAAGAGTGGAACAGAGGATTGGTATCCCCACGGGTTAACACCCTCTTCTGGTACACAGACGGATCGAAAATGATGTCTGGAACGGGGGCAGGCATATACTGCAACAAGATTGAGAAATCCATCAGCATGGGCAAACTGGCAACTGTGTTTCAAGCTGAAACCTACGCCATTATAGCCTGTGTGCAGGAGAATCTGGATAGAGGCTGTAAAGGTCAAACCATCTATATCCTCAGCGATAGCCAAGCAACCCTGAAAGCGTTGTCTAGCTATAAGGTGGAATCCAAACTGGTAATGAACGCAATCGAAGTGCTTAATAAGCTTGCAAAGACCAACACTGTACGCCTAGTTTGGATACCAGGACACAACGGTTTCCCTGGAAACGAAAAGGCTGATTACCTGGCAAGGAAGGGTTCGGAAACGCCCATGGTGGGACCTGAACCCTTTGTCGGCATCACGTCAAAGACAATTGGAACACATATAAGAATGCAATCGCATGCGAGGCATACAGAGGAATGGAATAACCTACAGGGAATGACGCACGCCAAGCTCTTTATGGGCTCAGAAAACTGGCTGAGATTCACACTGAGCTCAAGTAGGCTCCACACCCGCCTGGTGCTTGGTGCCCTTACAGGACACTTTGGTACTAGAACTATGCTGCACAAGATGGGCCTCACTGAGACCAATCTATGCAGGGCCTGCAAGACCGAGGAGGAGAGCATGACACATCTATTGTGCAACTGCGATGCTCTGGCCGGCAGTAGGCAAAGGTTGATAGGGATTGGATACCCAAAACCCAACGACTTTAGGGTAATGCCACCAAGGGACATAATCAGGCTCTTGAGCACGATTGATTGGACTGACGGTGGTCAAGTAACTGTCTAACGACATTAAGAAGTAGGCACTAATGGGGTAGCACAAAAGACCCATAATGGGTCGAAGTGCGTTGGCACCTCACGGTAGCCACCCCGGCCCCTAAGATAGATAGATAACAATTATATTGTACACGAATACGTATAAGATACATAAAAAAATAAACAGGTAATCTACATATGTTTAGACAATGTGTAGGGTTTTTAACATACCTCTATCTCACCTTTCGGTGACAACAAGTGTCAATATTTTCTGTTCACTTTTATCATTGCACACTATGACGTATAATCTGCATGCACAGATTTATTTTTACAGACAAATAACGTGCATTATTTTGTATTTTATTCCCGTCAGACTTGTACATGCCTTTATTACATATGATTTTTTTAAATTTGGTTTCACAAATTTTGAGTGTAATAATGACAGTTCATACCCGTCAATACTAAGGGGCCGTAAGTATGCTAGAGCAATTAGACCTTATGTTGCTGACGGGGTCGCCGATGCGAGGAAAAGGTAAAAAGAACCTCAACCAAGCAAGCTTAGTCTGGATTGGTTTATTTCATACTGTATACACCTTTGGATTTCTTCGCATTAATGTATTTCATACCTAAAGTATATTTCCCAATCAGCTGGACAATGGTTAGGTGTCGCTACACAATCATTCGCTGTCATCTTGTTTAGATTTTACACAATCCTAGATTAACTACAATCTCGGAAACAATTCTTATTTTACTGAAAGAACATTTTTACTTCCTTATTTTGGTTATTAGTTTGTTTAGTATTTATTAACATGTGTGTAAACATATAAAAAATATTAATACGTCTACATATTTATTTAACAAATCAACTTTTGTCCATAATTATTTAATATAAATATTAAATCCTGTTTACACAATTACAAACAAACTTCTTCGCAGATTACTTATTTGCATTATTATTAACGTTATCTAATAAGTCATTCACAAAATGTTATGTAATAAATTAAATATAGACACACACTTGATTTTCAATGATATACCATTGACTTGCATTGAAATAATATTCCCTGAACTCTCGGCTCAGGGAATATTATTTCAATACAAGTCATAAGCAGAAACAAAGGTCTGCCTCGAAACTTGGGTTGGCACGACCGACAGCTACATAATAGTATCAGATAGTAGATAGGAATATGATAAATTACACGCAAATACGAACAGAGAACACAATTAGGACATCAGCCTAATGCGTCCAAAGAGGTCGCCCATTCGTCGAATTAGTATCTAAGGAGATTAAACTCTATTCTTCAATAGGGTGTGTATTTTGGTGTACCATAGAAAAGGAAGAGGCATTGGTCTTAAAAACATCTCTTAACTATGTATATTTAATTTTAAATTAAAACCGTGATGTGTCTAAATAAAATATTATCATTTTACATTCATTCATTTATATTATTTTTAAATATTTTCGTTTTGATTTTTGAGATATCAACTTTTGCATATAGATCTCCTCCAAAGATCTCCACATCAATTGGTCTTGCATCACATAAGCATAGTTCGTTATATGTGAGCTGAGCCAGGATGCAGTGCTCCTCGCACTGGATCATACAACACTACGAAGGAACACGAGTGTGACTTCTTTAAACGTAAACGTCTTCCTCAATCCATCTTGTGAGACAGATACGAGGATTAGTTAACATTAACTACTTCTCTGTAAGGTCCGTTTTGGAATATGCTAGTGGCGTTTGTAAGAGCACTCCAGGTAGCTACAATGGTTCACCAATGAGTTCTGCTAAAAGTACTTCAGAACGGCCTTGGGAAAATTTTTCACACAGAGCAGGACGAGTGTACGTGTTTCAGTCCAGATAGTAGCGGAGTCTTAAGTCCACAGCTTAGGTATAAATCAGTAATTCTTCTACTTATTTCTCTTGCCCACACTCACATTTTGGCACTCACTCCCTTCTTCAAAATATCATCATTCATACCTCATAGTCCTCCTAGTCCTCATAGTCCATCCATCCTTTCTTCGGTCTTCCTTTCATCCACTTTCATACCCATAACTTTCCTAGTAATATGGTAGTTCTCTCATCTTAATACGAGTAGGTGACCATATCAGGATAGTTACTTTTCATTCCTCATGCTCGGAAAGGAGCGTTTCCTTGATCCGACTATTGGGAGGAAAATGCTAGTTCCCACCAGCGGGCGGGAAATTCTCATACTATTTATTATATTCATATTAGGTACTATTTATTATATTATTATATTCATATCCTTAGGGCGGAAAGTAGAATTTTAAAAATAGAACTGAATTAGGTTACGTACATACAATCTTTGGTACAATGATAATAAAAGAGTTTGGCTGTATGGCCAGTGAAAGGTAACGCGATGTGTTCCAAATTTAAAAATACCTGTGAAAAAGATAATTTTGGCGGAGGGGAATCTGTTATGCTGTACCGAAATCTTGATTGTGTGATTTAGGTATTTAAGAAAAACAGTAATTTCAAGCTATTCTGAAATTTCGGCTCCAGATTCAGTCACGAACGAAGCAAATACAATACTCGAAAATCTTTTGCCAAAAATTTCAAAGGAAAGATATTTAAATACATATTCCGACTTTATGAAGTGGCGAGATGCAGGTAATATAAAACATTTTCTGAAAATGTATTTCCTTGCATTTGAAATGAAAAGTAGAGTGCTACACACGGGTAAAAGGAATCAAACCCTACTCGGATTATAGCCTAACAACCTCGTAGAGATTGATTCCTTTCCACCCTTATAAAGCAATCCACTATTTCTCTCAATTTATCAACAATAGAAGCTACTTTCAGACTTCCCTTGACATATTTATTCCTCGCTCTATCCTTTCATATTGTTCCACACATTTCATAAAGTTTCGATTTTATTTTATTCTTTAATCACTTAATTTATATCAGCCAGCCTTCCAAATTTCCTTAGTTTTAATTTTTAAAAATATCGTTCAAATGAATAAATTTATACGATTTATATGTAGGTTCGTAAGTACAATTATTACCTTCTAACATCCAATACTTATGGTATCGTATACCTACGATTTAAAACACTAATTACCAAAATACATGTAAACGGGTCTTATTTGTAGCTACTGTATCTAATTTGCCTAATAAAATATGGTAGTAATGTCCGCTGTGCACGCAACTCTAACGCTGATTATAACGACTTCGTATCGTTTTAAACGCAAATAAGCGAAGAAACGTTCTGAAGCGTTCAAATTACGTATAGCGAAGTCAAGAGTTAACTAAATGTAATAACATTAAAATATCTTTTTTATGATTTATCTGTGCTTTCTCCAATAATGGTAAGTAAACTTATAATAATGAGATAAAGAAATAAAATGCTATTCGGTAGCTACCATGAGTTTACATCCGTTTGCAAACGATATCGAAACGATAACGTTTGCAGTGATATCTCTTCCTTACAAAATGGATACATCATTTTTTGATTCTAAATCCTAACTTTGAACAGCCCTACATCAACATTCGAGGGATAGTACTTTACAGAAATCTTATGAGCATCATTGGGTCTAGAGCTATAGTTTTGTGTTGTCAGCTGACTAAGGGTATCATCTGTAAATTGTTGCATTAATTTGAATCCAGTTAACTCTGAAAATATTAAATTATCAGGTCTTAGACAAACACCTGGAATTCATCTATTATCTAACTTAGCCGCATCTGAAACACTCTAAACATCAGATGAAATCAAGATTAAGAGCTACCGTTAACAAAGAATTATATCGTTGTAACTTACAACGATTAACAGGCTCTTGTGAGAGAAGTACTGTATAGGTTTCGGTCCCTTCCTAATGTTGGAAAATAATACCCAAGTGACCATATCTTTTTACTGTTGATTTCAACTTAGTTCCTCCATGTGTTTTCTAGATTTCTCGGAACGGAAACCTTTTCGTGATTTAATAAACAGACAAAAATAAAGTGATAAGGGTTCTTTCTGTTTTTCCTTTTGAGGTACAGTTCCCTAAAAGAGAATTGACTTAATTAATTAACTAGATTATATCATAGAAGACGAACATCCCCAAAGACGACGCAATCAAAACCAATAAATACTTCATTTTAACAAACGAACTAATATATAATAACGTTTATACCCGATGAATAATAAGATCTCGGATCGTTCAGAGTTCTGTAAATTCCCATGAGACCTTGGGTGGTGATGCTAAATGCTCTAATCCTACACTTGGGTCACAAGTCGCATACGCTGCTTTAGGTTCCCTCTCTGCAACACTTTGAACTTAGTACCAGGGTAAATCCATGGAATGCATAGAATTTTCCTTTAATACGCATTCATAGCTAATATTTTCATAGCTAAGAACCGAGAAAAAGAAACGATACCAATCAAGATGAGATCAAACATACAACACAAACAGATAAACAGTTATTGCAAATCTAATTGTGAATTCAGAACCAAATAAAGAACCGTTAAGACTATTTCTTATTTGTCGAATTATCACATTATAATTATTATTACCTAACAGAAGCGTTAGTTAGAGACGGACTCAATACGGGGGTATAAATTCTGTCTCTGTATGGGTACCTCTGACTTACCCATTACTGAAACAATATAGTAATGTTCGCATTGCTGCGTCACGGGTATTATTGTATAACTAATTGGCAGGCTCTGCAGCCTGAAAGGCACCATCGAGTTTTGCGTGAGAGATATCGTTAGATTCATTTTTACTGCGAGAGTGACCCTGGGGATATCATGTTGATTAAAAATGAAAATGGAAATTTTGACACGCTGAATTCAAATGTTTACAACGCTCTGTAGCCTGAATGCCTCAACCGATTTTAGCTTGAGAGGTGTCGTGAGATTCGTATTTAATGTGATAGTGACACTGTTTATGTCAAATATAAAAGGGTTATTTGCAATATTAAAAACCCGACTGCATTTCTGTGTAATTAAGTCATGAAATAGCCCTATGACAAGAACGTCAGCAGTAGAGATCCATTAAAGAAGCTACAAAGTGATGACACCTTTAAATTGTTGCTTAGACAGAAAATTCGATATTTTACGCTCCCCCAATATACACTGGTCATCAAAAAAATCGACCCACCTAGATTTTAAAGGAAATCTCGTGTTTTAAAGTTATGAATTCAAAAAGTTGTGTTAGAATCATATTCTTTAATTAAACATGTCATTTTTCTATAATTTTGTGTCAAAATTATCCAAAAAATGATTAAAATTATAACATTTTAACAGAAAAACACAAAAAAAAAAAACGATTTTTACCTCACTTTTACGTTGGTTTTGATCACACTGTATTTTTTAATTCTTAAGAGTTACGAGGACAACACTTTCAATTCAATATTCTGTGTTCCCTCCACTTGCTCTAATCACTGCCGGCATTCGCCGTTTTAATGACCCTATCAAAACTTTTATGGTTCCTTGAGAAATTCGGTCCCATACTTCCCTGATGGCGATTTCTAAGTCTCCTAGGTCGGTGGGGGCTGGATCTCGAGCTCTAACCTTCAGTTTTAGGGTGTCCCACATATGCTCTATAGTTGGGTTCAGCTCCGGAGTTCTTGCTAGCTACTGCATAACCGGAATACCGACCTCTTTTAAGTACTGAGTAACAATGTGCGTTATCGTGCATTAACTCGAAATTTCTCCGATGTAGCCCGCTGCCGTAGTGTACGACATGATCTTCCAAGATCTCTGTTATGTAACGTGGAGCAGTTAGGGAGTCGCTTCTGATAAATACCAGCTCTGTGCGCGCAGTCAAAGATATACCACCCAAAACATTAGAGACCCTCCACCATAACTTACAGTTTCCCTTATACAGCACTGAGCATAACGTTCTCCTGGCCTTCTCATGACATTACGGCGCCCATCAGAGCCATAGAAAGTCATTCTACTCTCATCATAGAACAGAACTGACGCCCATTGGTCAACGGTCCATTCGACATGGTTCCCCCCAAATTTAAGTCTGGCTTGTCGATGAGCTATGGTCAGTTGTGTTCCTGTTGCTGGCTTTTGTGGTTTTAAATTCTATTTACGAAATCTTCTTCTCACAGTACTGTCACTTATAGACACTCCATGCATTTCACGTAAGCGTCGCTGAATGTGAACACCAGAAAGTTGCCGATTTCTTAAAGCCGATGTCACAATAAAGCGGTCATCTCTTATAGTTGTGACCCTCTGTCTTTCAGATCCTGTCCTTCTACGATACTGCCCAGTCTCCTGAAACCTCTGGTAAGCTCTCCGAACCGCAGATCGACTGAGATTCAATCTTCGAGCCACAACACGTTGACCTGCTGCAGCAAGGCTACGACTTGGGCCGCTTCAGCTTCAGTATCCATAATTTTTAGATAAAATTAATTAAAACTATAGCAATAATCAATAAAGTAACCGGTATTAACAAGAACACAGTTAAAAACTGGGTGTCGCAATTTAGACAAGGCCAAACTGAATACTGAACGTAAACACTAAATCAGCATTTGTCAGTGTTTTGTGTGTGTTTAAAAAAGTTTATTAAGTATCCTCAGGTGCGTTAAGATTTATGGCGCTCGAAAGTCAAACATCTTAACCGACCTCAGACATAAACAAAATGCAGTTCGTAACACTATCTTTGAAATTATAAAAAGAAATAGTGCAAAAACAGGGTGGGCCGATTTTTGTGATGACCAGTGTAGATAGCGTGCAACTTTTTAAAATCCAATAGCTTTTGACATTTTTACTGTAATTGTAGTCTCTTTGCGATTTGTTTGGATCTTACCGAAATATGAATGAAGTGAATCTGAAATTCATGCGTTTTGCCTATTGTAATCTTGTCGCAGGCAACATAGTCACCTTAAACTACGAAACGTCTTCAATTTTGATCGGTCAAAAACAATGAAAAAAAATAGTATTCTATGTAAGTAAATCTATCCCAGACGATTGACTAGACAAATATTCAAACGAGACGTCGCAGTCGATCCTCAGACAGAACGTAGGCTACTGACCTCGTCGCATTTTCTACTTAAACTTAAATGTCAAAGAACGAAATGTAAGAGTATACACAAAGACTGATCTGCTGATCCTTGTGTTCGATAGCGGTGGAGGCATATATTTGTATGATGAATTAGTGTTGCCCAAATTCAGTCTTGGTCTTGCAGTCTTGGTCTTGTTCTTGCGTTTTTGCAAGACCAAGACCAAGAACAAGACCGCGTATTTTTAGCAAGACCAAGACCAAGACTGACCGTGCAAGACTTGAGCAAGAACAAGACATAGCCTGGCAAGACTCTTGCGTCTTGCAGCTAGGACTTTAGCGCTATTTCACTGAGTAGTTAGGTGTAACAGTTCGGTGTGTAGGTAGGTACGCTTAGGAATTCTATGAGACGCAAAAAACTGTATCAAAGAATATGAAAAACTGACCTATGCGCATTACGACTAATACCATAAACATAGCGAATAAAAAAATATCTATTAAAATCAAACTGAGTGCATGCATCGGCACTTTGATAATGCGGCATCAAAGGAAGTACATGGTTATGATACACGCGCCGTTTGATTTGTGTTGTATTTTATTTTT
Organism: Scirpophaga incertulas; assembly: GCA_036419045.1. Taxonomy (NCBI): domain Eukaryota; kingdom Metazoa; phylum Arthropoda; class Insecta; order Lepidoptera; family Crambidae; genus Scirpophaga; species Scirpophaga incertulas. The sequence continues at coordinate 61,519 of JAYEAL010000282.1, forward strand.
TATTCAAATAAATGATAAATCGTAAAACTCTTTATATTAAATTTCTTATAAGTTGAGGGTTCAATCTCTTTCTAGACAGATAAGTATTGTTCTTTAAAATACAGTCAAGTTATTGTAATTAATTTTGTTTTTTTACATGTTTTTAGCAAATGTAAGCTTATAAATCATAAATGTTTATTAAGAAACAGTTACTTCCATGGAAAACGACATATAGGTCAGTTGATTTTTCGAATTTCTTATCAAATCTTCAGTATTATTTATTAATCTGCTGATCTTTACTATGGCTATGTTAATTCAAGTTCACAATGTTCCAATTCTAATACGTTTTTCTAAGATTTAAAGTAAACTTTAATAAATAGTAAATAGACTAATAGGTAATTGCAAGACTTGCAAGACTCTTGCTGCAAGACCAAGACCAAGACCAAGACTGGGAGCGCAAGACCAAGACCAAGACCAAGACCAGTTGTATTGGCGCAAGACCAAGACCAAGACTGGCTAAGTCTCGTCTTGTTCTTGCATTTGGGCAACACTATGATGAATGCGAGCATTTATGCCTTAGTCATGCTTGTTTATATATATATATATATATATATATGTATATAAATATATACAAATATATATATATATACATATATAGTGAGTGAGTGGAAGAAATATTTAATTGTTTATAGTTAATGTGAAGTTGTAATCGTCTTGTATCGTATGTTGCTGCTTCTACCGTACCTTCTGCTCTGCATGGGCAGCAAATAATGATCTTCTTTTCATTCCCACTCTGCAATCTCCATCATGCTATATGAAAAGCTATATTGTGTGATTTCTTCGAAATATTTTTTATTAAAATAAAAGATCTTTTTAGAAATTAAATTAAATTGAATACTACGCCGCATACATCAAAGTTCATTTCGAAACGAAAAGATGCATTTGAAACGGCAGCCATGCACGCCGTGTGACACGCTTATGCCAGAAAGTACCATCCATCACATTAATTAAGCGCGCAAAACGACACTTATAATATTTTAAATTTTTATCTCGACGCTCCTAGACATCACGCGGAGAAAGGGTTGTGTTTGTGTAAATTTTCTTTTTCAGCGCGCTGCCGGGTGAAATTAAATTTTCTATTGCACCCTAGCAATTTCAGTGCTAAATAAAGCTGCCATCTTCGTGCGGTTACAAAAATGTTTTTCTGTCTTTATGTTATGCGTGGTTATCTTTTAATATAACGTCGAAATTAATATAAACAGCTATTACTGCTCAGCACTGTCGTAATACTTTAAGTGCTTCATATAATAAATCTTGTTATGGTCTTAATCTAGTGTATCTTTAAATACCAGTGTACTGTATGCCTTATAATAGTATATTTGTGTCTAATATTAATGAATTCGCTGCGTCGTCCGTCTGCGTAGCTTGCGTGCCTCCGCGCACGACCCGACCATAGTCGATAGCTCTCCTCTCTCCTTTTCTTTATAACCATGTAACTATATTTAGTGAAACTATTATACTTAAGTCAATAGACATTACACTAAATTAAAACTTATTTTATAGATTGTGTATTTTCATGAAATAAGTGTGATATAAAAATTTGATACTTTTACATTCTGGTCTATTCTTGAAAAGGATATTCCAGTTTGCGAACAAACTCACTCAACTCAGTTTGAATTTGCTCAATGCAAATTGAGCTCAATAAGTGCCTTCGAGGAGCTATATTGAACAAAGAGCTTTCTTTGACTTTGATATTGACTAGGAACATGATAGAAATAAGAAAAAGCAGGATAAAGATAAAGTGCTTTATTATTACAGAATTTATACAGAATCCGCCGAATAAAAAACATTAACAATGTCGAAAGACTTGAAAGTGGTGACACCGATGCGAATTAAATAGCGTACGCCGATTACGACTGACCATAAAGCGGAAAGTTCGCTTAATTGACGAAGACAGTGACAAACTAAGGTTTGACGTGCGGTAAAAACTACTGCCGATGCAAAGCTAAAATGTTTGCGAGCATTATAGACGAAATAAAAAAAAACCTGAACGGTTATGCATGTACATACTTTTTTTTAATTTAGAGATTATTTGTGAATGAAAATAATTACACAGAAAGCACTAGACAGCGTTGTGGTGCTTTTGAATCGGAGCGACTTTCACTCACTCGCCATTAACACACAACTAAATAAAATTACACCAATTGCCCGAATTTGAACCCTTCAGTTTCGACGCGACTGCTATAAACTATATTCGCGTCATGTTTGTATATATAATTTGCGTGAATACAATACTATTTTATAATATTTATTAAATAACATTTTTCTTTATACATCCTCATACAGACTTATAAAATTTCTACATTTACAGTGTTTTAAACCAAGAGATTATTTTCTTCCTAAAAAATTACTTTTAAATAACTTCATGTGTACGTTTACATATTTTAGCGGGCGACCTTATTGAATATCGACAATGAAAATAGAACTCCTAAGTACAAATAAACAAAAACTGAGGGTTTCAGCATTTCACATGAGTTTATTTTAGCAATTTATGACTACAAGTTGCTTACTTTAAATTAAACCTTGTGAGAGCAAAACTTTTTCCGGTATCCGATCTAGCAGATCCGCACGCCTTTACTCTTACCGATTATGTAAATTTATTCGCTATATGATGTTTGCTTGCGCTTACTTTTAAATTTATAGACAAAAACGTTTCAAGTATGAAGTGTGTTTATATTATCGATCTGTATTTTGGAAGTTCATTGTATCCTCGCAAACATATTAGACGTGCACCCTCCCTACTTCGGAAATTTATATTTATATCAGTCCTTACTTAGTCACTAGAGAATCTACAAAGGAAAGAAGATCACTGGTTTGTGATTAAATATAACGTATCTAACAGTGTCTCATCATAAATAGTTACCTTATTCTTTGGATTACAAACAGACTGACGTCGCATGACCATGAGTATTAAAACGTCAGTTTTTACAGCCTTTACTTACAAAAACAAGGGTATTATACATTAAATTTTCAAGATTATACTGGAAATATGAATATTGACGCAAGATCTAATTTAATTTCCCGAATTTTTTATCTGTAAAACAAATGTGTTTGGGTTGAGTCAACACGACATTCCTCGGGGTAGTATTGTGTGGCACATACGTGTATGTTGAAATTACGCGACTGAAGTCTTTTATATCACCAGCACACAATTGGGTAGATGACATTTTTTTTTATTCTATCTTATGTATAAAAATGAATCGCAAAATGTGTTGGTAAGCGCATAACTCAATTTAGCCAATTCTTCTTTTCAAATGTTCGTTGTATTTCAAGGATGTTTTTTATGGCGGGTGAAATTCGAATAATTATCGGAAAAACCTCAAAAACAGTATTTTTTTCCATATAAACGTTTTTTAACTAAAACGTACAGTCAATTTGAGCTTTGTTGTTATTGTATAAAGCTCATATTGCAAGCACTCGCTGTTTTCTAAGCAATGTAGGTGTGTTCCTAACATCAAAGAGTCAATTTGCTCTTTATTAACGCTACGTAAAGTTGAAATTCAATCACATCTAACAAAATAGTGTGCGTGTGTGCGTTGGAGCACAGAATACATTGTTGGAGCATTTAATGTCACGTTCCAAAATTGAATATTCACAAAATGTAGGAGTTCATTGGACCTTTTTTGCAATTTGGTTGGCAAATTAACTAAATTAATTACAAATTAAGTAAGTATAAATTATCAGCAAAAAACTGCCACATGTGGTACATATTTCGCAACAGTATTCTAGTACCCTAGTTATTCGAAACATCGTTCGAAAAGTAAATAAGTGTTGACATTTTTAGGATATGAATAAATATGTATGAACGTCGTAGAAGCTGTTTTTGATGAGATGATCACATTACTTGTCATCCAATCATATTAGATCATTGCACAATTACATATTTTTTTAAATATGAAACTGGGAAGTCGCAACAACAAACAAAAATAACACATTTTTTGTAACATTTGAATATTTAATCCCGCGTGTAACAACTCGAAAACAAAAATATCGCATCACATTACACTCGAATTGAAATACGAACACGTTCATGTCAGTTACGATTTGCCTTTCTCCAGTGTTATAAGCAACATGACGTCGCATGTACCTTAAACGACATTAAAGAACACGGTTGCCTGTCCCTGTTCCAACCTCATTCATTCCCGATTGACGGTATTCATTCAATTTCCCGATACGTGCCTGCACGCCGAGCCACAAAATACATTCTCGCTGTTGTGTGAATTTACGCGCTATAAAACGTTTGCCAAATAGGAATCTTGGTATTTGTTCTTTTTCCAAACCTTCCAATTCATTGTTGACGAAAAAGTCCACTCAATAACGTGAGTTACGTTAAACTATATGTCGAGTAACAATTTTACTAGTTCCTAAAAAGAATTCAGTTCTTGTACCAAAATTACATTTGCTAATCAATTTGTAGTTAAAGTAAATATATTAATTAAATTATATCTTGATCAATATTCATAATGTTTATATTCAAGAAAGACAGTTTCCAGGCTTCCACAAATCTTTTTATAAAAACAAAAAAATCAATTTGTCATATTAACATGATCATGATTCTTAAGAGACGTAAATACTCTTACCTAATATCGAATGTAGAACAATGAGGAGTATCTTAATTCTGAGTTGTGAGTAACAACTCGTACAGGTTCTGAGTATCATAACTCGTACAAGCTCTAAACAACTACAATAACTCTTGTACGGGCTACGAATATATTAACTCATACTAGAAATAAGTAGCCATAACTCGTACGAGCTACGACTACGATAAAAACATACGGGCCACGAGTACCTTAACTCATACGAGAAACTAGCACCGTAACTCGTACATCCTACGGATATGTACTCGTAACTCGTACATGCTACGAGTACGTAACTCGTACATGCTACGGGTACGTAACTCGTACGTGTCACGGGTACGTAACTCGTACACGCTACGGGTACCTTAACTCATACGAATGACGAGTATTTAATAATTCATATATTACAGTTTTGAACAGAAATAGCAGATAAATCTTAATGTGTAATGTCCTCGTGATAGACGTGATGGCTACACCGCGTTGCCCGCACTGTGGACGTTGCCGTTCACGCTCAGTGGAATGGTGTTAAACTCGTCGTCAATGTCATCGTTTTTCCTGTAAAAGAAAATTTGTTGTTACATTTTTGTAAAAACGTTTCCACCTAAGGAAACAAACCTACCCTAACAATATATATAGGACGATTAGCATCTTTGAATTTCTTAGCAGATGTATGCAGGTAGGGTCGACTTGACTGACCTACTAGTTGATCTGATCATCAAATTTTCAGTGCTCAGACACGTTTAGTTAGTAAATTACTCGAGATAAGACTAAAATGCGCCTAGTGTGAATAAAACCTCAAAATGTAGTCATGAGTAGTGACGCAACGGATCTCTCTTTCTGTTTCCGCAAGTGCGGAAGTGCCGCGCGCTTTTCAACATCCGTTTCTGCTTCTGTTTCCGCAACTTTTATAACGGAGATTTAAACGGAAGTTTACAACAGACGGCTTTTAATTATGACGGATTACTTTTTATAAAATATATCTTGCCACTACAAAATTTTTAATATAAAAAAATGTTCAGTTGATATTGTTTTCTATAGTACATTTCTAATATATCTATTTCTAATCTAGATTTGGTGTATTTGATACTTAATAAAGAATTATATTTGCAAATTTGTTTTTTTTTTCATATTATTTACCACTTTAGTTTCTGTATCCGTTTCCGTTTCTGCTAAAATTTACTTTTGACATCTGTTTCCGTTTCTGGTTCCGCTAAGACACTGCATCACTAGTCATGAGTATCACGCATATGGCAAAACAGTTGGACTGCAGGTGCAACCTTATAAAGTGTTTAGTTTATATAATAATAAGGTATAGGATATAAACTAGTGTAAATATACTCTAGGAATGTTATGAAGGGTTCGGAATACGAACTACATATCTCAATGTTTGAAGCAATAATTAATTCGCTTAATGTATCTTTAAATTCCATTATAATCTATTTCGTAAGCTAAAAGTATCACTTACATGTTCACACATCAATCTTTTCTAGTAGGTTCCATTCAAAATCCAGATCATAAGTTCAAGATACATGTTAAAAAGACGCTAATGAGTAAGGGCTATTACAAAGTCAATGATTATTTAATAGATGTCAATGCTTGGTGTTGAGTTGAAGATATTACATTTTAAAGTGTAAATATTTGTATTCCCGTATAAATTGTAAACACATATGTACATTGTATGAAAACGACATAAATTATTGTAAATGTTGTTAGTACTTTTAATGAAGATGATACGTTTCTTGCGCCCATCTTCTTATCAGCTAAAAATACATCCTAAATAGGTGGTAGATAAAAACAATTTGGACGATTCAAAAGAGCTTTCTATAAAGTCATATTTAAATAAAGCTAATTATGATTTTAGATCAAAAATGTTTTAATCCATACTACATTTAACACCCGAGTCATGTTTCATAAGATTATATGTGAACGAACAGATTACACAGAAAGTACGAGACGGAAAGAGATTAATTTGATTTACTTGATTTAATTTGACTTTATTTAATTTGTTTTATTTTCATTTGATTAGATGCGACTTAATTTTATTTTATTTACTTGACTAAATTATAATAAACATTTAACTTGCTCTGAATCGAGCAAATACACAACAGTTGCCATGACACTAATTGGCCAATTTCAAACGTTTCGACTCTCTAATGCCTATAACATCATTGGATAAAATTATTTCTGTGACTGAAAATTCTCATATCTAATTAATTGCTGTCAGGTAATATAGCATAAAGAATTGCCTTGACTCAAAGCACAAGCAGAAAACCGTATCTCCAAAAACTTCAAGTAATCCTTTGAGGACTCTCAAGGGCGCTCACAAACAGAAATGAAAATACCATCAACTAATTATAAATCCTATTTTCCCAGATGAAATGGTAACTAACTCGGTTTTAATTTGTTTAATTAACGTTCGGCTCCCAAGGAGGGATCCCAAGTTGGCCAAGTTGCATTATAATTAAAGATAAACGCCAAACTCTGTGGTTGATCGGGACTTATTTGGAGTTTCACGGGACGCAATCTCAGAAATAGAATTTCAGTAAATAAACCAGTAATTTTCAAATTATAAATATTCTTCAATGGCTGTTTTACACGTCTGGCTACACTTTACAATTTGACCATTTGTCTGTCCTTATGTGGCTTTAAATAGCAATGAAATTCGTATGTAGTATAATAAGCTTGACTTGTAGTCGGTTGTACATCGCATTCGGCTATTGAATCAATATTGAAAATTTCACTACATTTGTCGTCCTTTACTTTTTCAAGCTAAAGTAAACCTTATTTACTGCTATTTCCTCCACATTAATGTTCTTTCTTGTGTCTTCAACCTTCCTCATATCTACCAAATTGCATCAAAAGCCGGTCTATAAGATCGGCCGGCATCTATAAGATTCTATATACCTATATAATATTTCTATATACAGGGTGTCCCAAAAACGACACGTCAAGTGTGACACTGGAGTTAGGCCAGCACAAGTGGCATCGAACAAGCCTAACATGACCTCAGTAAAAGTTGCTCGGTTTTCAAGATATTTCCAATTTAAACTTTTTCTAAATTTTCAAGTTTCTTAACATGTTCAGTGCTAGCATTATGTTAGATAGCCCTCAGGTTTCCATTTTTCTTTTGCACTCTTGTTGCGAATAGTTGCTTAAGATGATAGAAGTGTTATTTCGTTGACAACTTATGTAAAATGTGGAAAAATACTGGATTGAACTTGAAAAAAAATTGAACAACGAAAAATAACTTTCAACTTTGATCACTTGCCGTGAAAAAAATTTCAAAGAAACTAAATGAGCAAATAACTTTAAAAACTTGCATGTGTTATGCCAATTCCAAAATGGTTATAACACATGTATCTTATTGGTTTAATAAGTTTACAGCAGTAAATGCTCGAACTGTCTCCCTTGAACTCTAATACATAAGTGACATCGCCTAATAAAATTACGGCTCAATGTTCTTAAGCTGATTTCTGATATGGTGCGAGCTGCATCGAATACACGTCGCCGTAACTCTTCTTCGGATCTTATTGGTTTCGCATAAACTTTGTCTTTTAGACAACCCCAATAAAAGAAATCTAAGGGATTTAGGTCCGGGGAACGCGGTGGCCATGAAATTGGCCCCTGTCGCCCAATCCATCTTTCGGGGAATGCGTTGCTTAGGTACTGACGTACTGGTAAGGCATAGTGTGCTGGGCAGCCATCTTGTTGGAACCACATCCTTCGTCTCAGCGCCAACGGAGTATCTTCCAATAATACAGGAAGGTTGTTTCGCAAATGTTCTAAATAATTTTGTCCATTCAGAACAGGCGGCAACTCGACCGGTCCCAATATTTGACCGTTGAAAATTCCCGTCCACAGATTAATTTTAAATTGGTACTGTGATCGGTCTTCTCTTTTTCATGTGGGTTGTCTAATTGCCAGCTATGGATGTTGTGCAAATTGATATACCCATCCCTTTTGTAGGCTGATTCGTCGCTCCATAACACTTCATTGAAGAAATTTGGATTTTCTCTCCATTTCTGAATCATTGTCCGGCAAAACTGGACACGCGCAGCGTAGTCCGCCGGAAGCAGTGTTTGGACGCGTTGGATATGGTAGGGATGGTATTTGTGGCGTTTTAAAATTCGATGTGCCGAAGATTTGGGAACACCAGTGCGGCGTTCAATAATTCGCACTGAAGTTCCTGGCTCCTCTCGTACTTGCTCTAACACCACGTTGTCGTCAACAGTCCGAGGTCTTCCTTCTGAGTGACTCACTCCAGGTAATCTGCCATCACGATAAGCGTTCACAACTCTTAAGATCACTTCGTAAGTCGTCGGATTACGGTTTGGATATCTTTCGGAGTATAATCTTGCAGCCAATCTTGCGTTGTACGAAACATTGCCTCGATTGGAAACCTGCCTGGTTTCGCCGTAAATCAAGTGCATGTCCGAGTAGTCACGGTGAGTGTATTGGGGTACCACGATTTGCCATCGTTAATAAGACAGTTCCGTAAAGCAATATCAGTGTCCAACAGAGCGCCGAGTTGTCGTTCAAAACAGAAATCAGAGTCCAGAGAAAAGCCAAGTCGATTTAAATTAAGGAATACACGGAAACAAGGAACGCAGAGATTAACACGGTTGTCGTACGAAACGCAAGGTAACGAACTGTCGTAACAACTTGATTTGCAGTGCAGGGCCATAAGAATTAAAAGTACAACCCCTCTTTTCTCCATTTCTTTGAAAAGATGATAACGACACGTACGTCAAAAACAAAGCTATTTGCTTACAATATCTAGCCGACAAAAGGGTAATAAACTATCCTTATCTTTCATTCTCATGCATTTGACAAACAAAAAAGCTAATAGATAACAATAACAATGCCTTATCGTTGCGCGTGACATTATTTTTTTACCTGCTAGCGGTAGCTTCCGGGGTTCCTAGTATTAGTGAAGCATTAAAAAATCGTATAATATTAAAATAAGACACATGTGTTATACCATTTTGGAATAAGCATAAGACGTGCAAGTTTTTAACGTTATTTGCTCATTTAGTTTCTTTGAATTTTTTTTCACGGCAAGTGATCAAAGTTGAAAGTAATTTTTCGTTGTTCAATTTTTTCAAGTTCAATCCAGTATTTTTCCACATTTTACATTAGTTATCAACGAAATAACACTTCTATCATCTTAAGCAACTATTCGCAACAAGAGTACAAAAGAAAAATCGAAACCTGAGGGCTATCTAACGTAATGCTAGCACTGAACACGTTAAAAAACGTGAAAATTTTGAAAAAGTTTAAATTGACAATATCTTGAAAACCGAGCAACTTTTACTGAGGTCATGTTAGCTTATTCGATGCCTCTTGTGCTGGCCTAACCCCAGTGTCACTGTGACGTGTCGTTTTTGGGACACCCTGTATAATAAAGGCCATATCCGTTCTCAAGATCTAGACTATATGTATTATATGTGTACCAGATTTCATTAAAATCGGTTCAGTAATTTTGTAATGAAAGCACGACAGGTAGACAGGCAGAGACAGACAGCCAGACAGTTACTTTTGCATTTATAATATTAATAAAGATTAATGCTATGCCAATATTGAATTACCTAGTTGTTGCAGAACGTCTAAATAATATTTAACAGTGTGTATTCATCAGAATTCTGTAGAAAAGAGCTTGATTTGAGCAAATATTGTTTCTACATAATTTTCAAATGAATACACGCCATTAAATTTTATTTCGACTTTCTGTAACACCTATTTATATTATGCATAAGATTCACATTCAAGCTTCTTCATTTTTAACAGAATTCAGATATTCATGCAGAACAATTTTAATCACTTCCTATCCTATGTTATGCTCATAACCGCAGATGGATTTTATAGCATTCCCTTAATTTGGTTTGGGGAAAATGAGAACTATTATTCACGGTATTCAATATTTTATACCAGAAATATATATGTAACTATGGGCCCGAAACCAGTGTCCAGTGATAGGACACCCGTTTGACCACCTCATTACCGATATTCTCCTACATTACCAATACTGCCGCTGCTAAAAAAAAATGAGCTGAGCCTGAGCTCCCAGCACAGCTAATCTGCTCTACACGTTGCTCAGTTATACACTAATTGTTTCGAATTTATTACCTCGAGGCAATAGGGCCTTCTATGAAATGATCTCAAAAATACGTAAGTAATTCATTATTACAAACCAAAAAATATGTTCAATACGACTAATAACAAAAACATATCGAATAGCAAGAACTTTCTAATAGAAAGTTACTATAATTTTTCACTGTTCCCGTTTCTTTCCAGATATTGTTACAAATCGTTAATATAAGCAAGCAAACAAATATATTTGAAATAATAAAGCATAAGGTAAATAGTGTATATAGTCGATGTCAATAATCGCTTATACGAACCTTCCTTCGAAGAAAAACTATCAGGATTTATTGAAAACGGACATCTGTTCTCAACATGCCTTATCCGATAACGGAGGCGTCTACAAAAACTATCAAATAATCAAGTCGATTTTTAATAGGTATTACACTAGCTGTCCGCAGATGACTTCGCCTACATGGAAATATTTATATATGTATAATTTAAACATGTCTGTTACGTTACCCTACATACCATAACACAAGCCTTACAGAGCTTACTGTGGGTTTGGCTAATTGGGGTAAGTGAAAGAAATATTTATAATAATAACCAGACATGTACGCCAGTATCTTGGAATTCCTAATCCGAGTTCCTGATCAGAAAATTTAATCAGGACATTAATTTGCGGCTAGCGTAAATCGTTGAAAATACGGTGAAAATAATCACAGATTGGAATTCGTGAAATTATAGGTTTGTGTATAGAAAAAGACTTATACTCGTAGTAAAATACATGTTGAAAGACAGATCAATTATCTTTCTAATTCAAAGCAATTTCTCTTTGTTTAATTACTAATTTAGTTAATTTCATCAAACCAACCAAATACTCACGTTTCGTTCTTACTATATGTTCTTTATATTTTACGATCAGATCGACTACATATTTGATATGTAGTCGATCTGATCGTAAAATATAAACAGAAATATTCAAAAACAATATTATTGTTTTTGAACAATATAATATAACAATATTATTGTTTTTGAACATAATAAACATTTATAAACAGTTTTATAACTCTGTAAGGTTATTGTTGTAAATAAGAAATTTCATATAAATAAAACGAATGTCATGTTAGTACAGTTATATCTCAAATAACGGCTAAATCGATCTAAACGATCAGCTAAATTTTTATCATCGAAGTTATATAACAAATTTTTGGGTAGCCGGCATTTTCTGCAGTTGACAGTTTACGTCATTGAATATTACACCGTGTCCTTTTATTTCAGTCTGTGAATTCCTAAAAATATTTTAAATTACAATAACTACCAATTTTATATATATATATATATATATATATATATATATATATATATACAGGGTTATATAAAAAACATTAATAACCTCGCAGGGGTATATTACTGACACCATAAACAACTACTTTTGTTCCATGACTTTTAATAATTCATCAGATTTTTAATTCATCAGACTTTCATACAAAAATAAAAAATATAGTCTAAATGTTCGTAATTCTACGTGTAGCTAGTAAAAGAAAGCGTTAGTGAGGTAAACAAACTGCGGGCACATCAAGGCTTAAAGGAACGAGCGGGGAAAGGGTAGCGGGGGCGGGGCGTTTGAACTCTTGAACTTGACCTATAATCTGCCGGCCGGCAGTCGGTCGATCGCTTTGATGCGCTTGCGTCGCGCGTCAAGTGTTATTCGGTAGTGCGTGTTGCAATCGTAAATATCATTGCGCGATCTTCGAGTGCACGATGGCGTATCAATATTCGAACGTAGAGTACACAGAAATGGTGCGAATGCTTGCGAGGTGTGACGATAATGTGTCTGAAGCCTGTCGACAATATGCCATACGATTCCCGAACCTGCGTACACCTAGCCATGTAACAATGCTAGCCGCCACACAGCGGTTACGAGATTACGGCCAATTCCGTGCCAATACAATGAGGGATAGTGGTCGTCCACCGACGCACACAGTACGGGAACAAGAAGATATCCTGGATTTTTTTGAAATTTATCCAGCAGCTAGCACTAATGACGCAGCCAGGCGGTTCAATGTCACGCAGTACTTCGCGTGGATTCACGGTGAAGGAAAATATCCTTTCCATTTTCATCGTGCGCAGGAGTCCAATTGCTGGTATAATTTGATCTTGAAGGCGGGAAATCATATTGTCAGACCGCTAGGTACCGCTGTACCGCCTTAGGATGGCGCGCGGCGGAGGCGGGGGCTGCTGCGCTTTGTCAATGCACGAGAGGCGTACGACAAAATAAATAGAATTGAAATGTGTTAGATAGTGCAACGGAATCTTGTAAGTTTGATTTTGGCAAAAGTATTATGTTTTGTAAAAAGTCATGGAACAAAAGTAGTTGTTTATGATGTTAGCAAAATACCCCTGTGAGGTTATTAATGTTTTTTATATAACCCTGTATATATATATATATATAATATATATATATATATATATATATATATATATTATATATATATATATATTATATATATTATATATATATATATATATCTCTAGTAATAACATCAAATTGTAATGTTACATTCACTTTAAACTTTCTTTGATCATTTCTTTAGCTTATTTTTCTTCCTTATTTATCATCTTAATAATTTTTCCTACAATTTTTATCCCGCACTCAATCAATTCCAATTTCAACTTACCTACCGTCATCGACTAATGCACTAGCCATGCAATTCAAAAAGAAAAAAAAGCCGGGTCAGTTAGTTATGCATAAAAAAGAAAGCTTCGCTGACAAGCCGGCTTCATAAAAACTTTAGATTGCACATTTCAATCTAAAGTTTTTAAATTAGTAAATTAGATATCGAAAGAGCGATAACGCCATTTCATAATTGGAGATTGCTGTTAATTTTGAATAGAAAACAAGTAACTTTTTTCGAGCGTAATGACAATGTATATATACAGAATTAACCCGCCCTTAACTGATCAACATCGTACAGACTAATATCGAACTGAAATATTATTAAAACCGCTTATATGTGACATAAATTAATCAATCGTTACTGTTTTTACAATTATTTGCGGTAGGTTTACTTGCTTTGGTGGAGATCGGGGGAGGTATTGTAGCCTCCCCCGAGGAGGGCTCCCCTGTTTCGGCGGGGGAGTGGAGGCTGGGGGTTCCCGGAAGTAGCTTGGTGTTCCCGGGGGCTCCCTACGTGCCCGAGGAAGGCCATCCCTGAGGTTTTTAGTAGATAGTCCTCCCCCTTCTGGGGAGGAGAGCCCTACAAAACCGCCGGCTCGCCACAGCCGGGGTATGCAATTTAATGCATTTTCCTCAGGGGGAACAAAAAAAAATTATTTACTTGCTTAAAACCAAAATAACTCACTTGTGCCCACCGCCGTCTTAAATTAAGCCGGGGCCCTTGGGCACACAAGAATTGGAGGCCCCTTTGGAAAATAAAAAACGCGAATTATTCAAATATTTTTAAAATAAGTTTGTTATGCTCACCAAATACGAGTAAGTTATTCTCGCGCCATCGCGTGGTTGGAATACTGCAGTAAAATAATGTTACTGATTAAGTAATTTCGATGCTAGCGTTTCATTTGTTGGACCTCTGCCTCAGCTTCCAGATATAAACGAGCCTTCTTGGACCGTCTCTCTACGTTGATGTAATGACGTAATATACGTCACGTAAATACCTTGTTATAAAGTAACTAATTTGCGAAAAATAGTAACATCTAATGTGTTTACCCGTTAGAGTGCTAAGCAGCGATTTTACGCTGCGGCGATTTGTATCGAAAAGTGCGACGTACTTTTTTCTGTATAACCCAAAAAGATTTATTAAAATTGATTATTATTTGTCTAAATGAGAGTGTTTTATTTGACACCATATTTCTTCCTTTAGAGTAATCAAAATATGCATAGCATTTTCCAATAGAATTTTACTAAAAATTGCTTAGTGCCGGATCCGGGTGGGTGACGCGGTGGTCCCGGTGGGGCCGTACATAAAGTACCTGGGCCTCACCCTGGACCGCCGCTGGAGCTTCGAGGAGCATTTCGTGCGGTTGGTCCCCGAGCGAGCAAAAGGGTGGCGGGCGCATTGCATCGCCTGCTGCCCAATCTCGGGGGACCGAGGGATGGAGTCCGCCGCCTGTACGAGGGCGTCGTGCGATCCGTGGCCATGTATGGGGCTCCCGTGTGGTCGCAAGACTGCGCGAGGTCCCCCCGCTGCAGAGCTCTGCTACGGAGCCTGCAGCGGATAATGGCCATACGGATCGTACGAGGCTACCGTACAATCTCGTACGAGGCGGCGACAGTTCTGGGACGCTCCCCCCCATTCGACATCCTGGCCGACATGTACGCGGCGACGTATGCGTCGCGGCGTGTCGACCGGGGGGGCGATGGGGGGAGCGCCCTGGAACCCGCGCACGAAGTGCCTAAGCGGGACTGGCACCGACGGATTGTGGCGGCCTGGCGTGCGCAGCTCGAATTACGGATCTGCGCGCGCCAGCGGGCCGTCGGTGCCGTATTCCCGCACCTCGAAGCTTGGCTCAACGGGAAGGAGGAGGTCACCTACCGATTGACTCAGATACTCACCGGGCACGGCTGCTTCGGTGAGTATCTGTGTCGAATAGGACGGGAGGGATCGACACATTGTCACCACTGTGCATCCGACCTCGACTCGGCCCAGCACACGCTGGCGGAGTGCCCCGCGTGGGCCTCCGAGCGCCGAGTCTTGGTCGCAGAGATCGGGCGAGATCTGTCTCCGCCGGCATTGATTGCGGCAATGCTGGCGGACGAGGGAGGTTGGAGGGCTGTGGCCTCCTTCTGTGAAGCAGTAATGCTCCAGAAGGAGGCCGCCGAGCGGGGTCGGGAGATGGCCGATCCCGCTCGAAGGAGGCGGCGCCGGGCTCGGTAGCACAGCTGCGGCGCCGCCGCGGGTCGCCGGCGGGCGCGAGGAATTCGCGACCGCTACGGCGACCCGGGATGGACCACGCCCCTTCCGTGGCCGGGGGGCGTCGTCGGTGGAGGGGACCGGGGGAGGTGGTAGCTTCCCCCGAGGAGGGCTCCCCTCTAGAGAGGGGAGCGGAGGCTGGGGGTTCCTGGAAGTGGCCTTTGTGTTCCCGGGGGCTCCCTACATGCCTGAGGAAGGCCATCCCTGAGGTTTTTAGTGGGTAGGCCTCCCCCTTCTGGGGAGGAGAGCCCACATAACCCCGGCTCGCCACAGCCGGGGTATGCAATTTAATGCATTTTCCTCAGGGGAACAAAAAAAAAAAAAAAAAAGGTAATTCGGGGGTCCCCTGAGAATGACGGTATTGCTTATGCCTAGCATTGTCGAGGTGTGAGTGATCACATAAAATTCTCGTCCTTCTAAACATCGACATAGTATTGAGATCAATTTTAAAAAGACAAAATTTAGTACGCTGGTTATCTCAAAAAATAGAATAAAGATGCTGTGCAAATAAAGTGTCTATCAAATGACTGTGAGAAGATATTTTGTTCCCCTTGTATTAAGATCGCAGTCCTGTCCTGTCTGAAGTGTCCCGTCCTATAGTCAAACTCCAGTTCAGTCTTCTTGTGACTCAATTAATGTTACTTTGAGAAGGAAACGTCTCGATATATTGACTGATTGAGGGAATCTTAAGTTTTGCATGCTACTTGCGCGGGTCTGTTATTGGAAATGTCAAATCGCGAGTTACTGACTGATTAAAATTTAATTTCGCATATTAACTGAGTGAGATTTTCATTGGAAATGTTAAATCTCGAGTTATTACTTGACTGAAGGAATCTTAGATTTTGCATCCTAACTGCATGAGTCTGTCATTAGAAATGTCAAATCTCGAGTTATCGACTGATTGAGGAAATATTGAATCTCACCTCGGAGGAAACAAGACTGGAGAAGCCTTTGCCTGCATTTCCCCTCTGCCAAATGCACAAGCATCGGATGCTTGTACGTTATATAAAACTAGTTGAGCCGCCATTTTTAAATACAATATTCAAAACAACGTGGCGATCAGAGCTCCCACAAAAATGCCTTCCTGTGCTGTTTTTACATGTAAAAAATAATCTAAAACATGTAGTTTGCGAAAAGATGGCGTCACCTTTCATTTGTAAGTATAATTTTTAAGATTTGATCATTATTTACTTCATATTTTCATGTTTTAAAATTGTACAATTTCAAAGTTCCCGCTGTAGTCTCGCGGGGACTTCCCACGAGACTACCTAGGGTTGAACATTTTCACATTTCAATTAATTATGAAAATGTTGAGAAAATATTTTTTGGTAATAAAGAACCGAAATTTTGTAATAATTTATTACCAATAATTATTTCTTTACATCTTACCGCATTGTAAGTTGCGTGTTTTTAGTTAAATTGTTGAATTCTGGTTGGATAAGTATCACTAATTCTGAAGAAAGAAATCTTTCCGGCTTGAACACCGGTTACTTTGACTATCCGCCACCGCACCACATCTTTTTTATTTGTAATCAGCAACCCTAATTGATTTGTCCATCAATAATAGTGATGTAAACTATATCGATATTGTGATTTTACAAGTGAGGTAGCGGTCCGTTTTACACCAATATGCGCTATTGGTACCGCTCTCGCTAGCGTGCCAACAACTCGGTCCAATTGAAACGTATTCTGCAAATGAAAGCGTGTGACTCATGAGTGACGTCATCAGGTCGAGCTATCGATGCACACTAAAAATCGGTGGTGCAGTGTGTGCGCAAATGTCAAACTCGAAGTTTGACATTCAAAATATAAACAAATTATTTTATGATTTGTTTTTTGAGATGATAAAAACTAGTTAGCCTATTTAATTCATTATATAAATATGTGAGTGTAATATTTGTGAGTGATTAATGTTTAAAAATGGTTTATTGATTATTATTTCATTATTAATATGAATATTAAGTAACAGCGCTCAGTTTTTCTCAAAAATATCGACGAACACGCAGAAATTTACACATGGATCTTCTTTATTTTATTTCCAGTTTTCCTAAAGAACACAACGACCGAAAAAAAGTGTCGTGTAATAGACATGCATCTTGGTCATCGACAAGTACAAGCACTATATGTTCATTACATTTTGAACCGTCTCAGTTTCAAATGCTGTGCCAACGTTATTCTTAAGCTATCCTGTAATTTTACTATACACCTTGTTTTAATTTTAATTTTTCATAATGTTAGAATATTAATGACATGTTCATACTCGTACTTTTATTCATTAAACGAAACTGATTTATCGATATCGATATTTTCATTCTTTGCCCGTTCCTTCCCACACTTTCCCCTTCGTGTGTTTGAATAGAACGTAAACAGATAATTTTGGGCGTGTTTGCTGAATTGTCAATTTGTGTGTCGTATTACTCGCGTGTGCGTTTATAAGAATGCAAAAACTTTTTGCATATGTGTGCTGCCCGTAAATGTAGTAGTAACCTCGCCCCCCGCAAAAAATGCCAGAAAATTATGTACGGGAAGCTGACTGAAGCCAACTCCAGTCTTGTTTCCTTCGAGAATTTCAAATATTGACTGCATGTTATCGGTACCTGCGTTAATTTCTCAAAAAAAAGGGAATTTCATAGTTAAATACATATAATTAACAAAATTTACTAAACAAAGGCCCCTATTTATGTAAATGTTGTTAATTGATGCAGAAATTGCTAGAATCCGAAAATATTTTTATGCTATCATTGAACGTCCTTAATGTAAGCTAGAGCTGATGGCTGCACCCACATCAAACTTGATTCTGCTAGTTGATTATCTGCAAGTCTGTTCCGCAACTGTAAGGGATACTTCATTTAATATTGATAGTAATAATAGAGACGTGAAATAGCGGTAGCGAAAATTAACAATATCGACTTGTAAGACATACATATTTCTATATCTAAACGTTTTAGCGTTTGACATTACTGCTAAGTATTATTTTATATTTTATAACATTAATAATAACAAAAGTAGGTAATGGCGACGTTATCGCTAAGAGTATCCTATTCCAGACAATCTAAGCTTACGGGTTTTTAAAATACATGAAATGTGACAAACGTCATAAATAAATTAAATACTAAAATCTACATCATCATCACAGCTCATCACCTCACCCAAAGGGGCACGAGCGCATCCTAAGTTACAGCGATTGGGCTTTAGTCAATTATGCTGATCAATGTGGATTGGTCGACATCACACACACCTTATGATTACTACGAAGTGTATGCAGGTTGCCTTATGATATTTTCCTTCACCGTAGGAGTACATATGATGTGGCAAGATGAAGACCGAGCCACCAGATTAGTACATATAGTTCCATTCAAGCCGTCGGATCCTTATGGTCATTCTAAGGCTGAGTTTAGTAGGTAGGTCACGTGGTCAGACCGCACTGCCGACACTTCTGCAGACACTTGCCGTTGTGGTGGAATCCTGGGCACGTTTCGTGCTCCTTATGAGGACTCTCAGCCTCTCTCTTCTGAGAGAAAAAAAAAGCAGTACATATGATGTGGCGAGATGAAGACCGAGTCACCAATGTCTTTATTTTTATTTTATTAATTTTCGGGAAATTATATTAGAAGAAAACAGCTAGACAAAAGTCAATTTACATAAGTATACAAATAAGGCCAATTATAAACTTACACTTACTGGGAAAGTATGCCACTATATTCCAGGCGGAAGTCTGTGCCATAATTGAATGTGTACAAGCGAACCGCCAACGAAACTACGTAAACCAAAAAATCGTAATTAATTCAGACAGCCAGGCAGCCTTACTAGCAATAAACAATAACACCCTTAAATCAAAGCTAGTAAAAAACTGTGTGAAAAAACTCAATGACCTGGGAGAAAAGAACAAAATCACTCTCAAATGGGTGCCAGGTCATTCTGGAATAACCGGCAATGAGAAGGCCGATGAACTAGCCAGGGCTGGGGCTCAAGGAATACAGTTCGGCCCAGAGCCTATCTGTGGTATCTCAAAGAACCAGGCCATGCAATACCTGAAAACTCGCCTTCTTAACGAGGCGAAAGCAGACTGGCACAGTACGTCCGGGATGACACACTCAAAAGCACTAATCGAACCATACTCTCGCAAACGCACTGACGAGCTATTAAAGCTTAACAGGAGTAACTTGAGCGTGATGGTTAGGGCTTTGACCGGTCACTGCAAGTTGAATAGACACCTTCACAACATGAAACTTAAGGACACTGACACATGCAGTGTCTGCGAACAAGAGCGTGAAACACCAATACACCTCTTGTGCTACAGTGAACCGCTGATTCACAAAAGAAACAGACACCTGGGGAAACACATCCTTGACCCAGATCAAATTAAAACAATCCGAACTGGGAACATCCTATCTTTCTTGGTCAGTGCCCAGTTAAGGGAGCTACTGTAGGGCCTACATAAGTAGAACCTACATAGGAGGCTGGTCACAATAGATCTTAATAGGTCGCAGTGATGCACATCAGCCCCGACTTACATGAAATAAAAATAACTTACACTATTATGCAATACAATAAAGAAGTTTTTTTTTTCTTTAAATGAGTATTTATAAATAAAATTGAGTACATGTTAGTTAAGAGAATTGTAATAAAATATTTAATTAAGAATTATAAAGGGCATGGACTACGAGTCCGTGGAGTAGCAAATGTATAATAAAAAAAAATAAAGAAGTTTTAGCTTAGGTGTAGATCTTGCCAAACATTGTTGTATATGTACACATAACTGTAACTAATATATACGAGTACGTATATAACACACTACTTGTTAAAGAACGCATTACTTAATGTTCGCTTTAACTGTGTAACGGATGTTGTTACAAATCTATGCCGTGCAATGCAGCCTCCACATTGAAATTGTGACTCGCCCTCAGCAGGAATGCATTCCGCCTATAATTAGTGTATACTGCGGGAGCATGAAGTAAACATGGCCTTCTAAATGGATCATGCGTCACTCTTCACGTCTTGTAACAGGAACACCGTTATAGATCACATTTTGTTCTTTATGGTTTTGTAAAGACTTTGAACGGTGTTCCTGACATGACAAGAATTGTCATTCTGGAAGATATTTTGTTTTGAGTTGTTGTAATTTTCAATTTTGAAAAGATACGTTAAAATGATATAATATATATCCCTTTCTGGATTATGATTTTATTTGGAAGAGCTAGTCGGAGGCTCACTGGTTTACGGTGACAATCTTCGCTATAAGATAGAATATTACCATATTTCTACTTATATAAATATTATAATAACAAATATATAAATATAGAAACACTAGAATATGTAAAAAATCAATACATAGTATAAAACAAAGTCGCTTTCGCTGTATGTCCGTATGTATGCTTAGATCTTTAAAACTACGCAACGGATTTTGACGCGGTTTTTTTTAATAGATAGAGTGATTCTTAAGGAAGGTTTGTATGTATAATAAATGCATAATATAGTAGAGAAACACTGATAAATTTAAAGGTTTCTAATGTGATGTCGTAAATAAGCACGTTTTTTTGCGCTTATATTGCAAACGCTGGCTGAATCCTACGAGATAGACCAAAATAATGTACTACAGTATTGTACAACTTACAAAAATCCACAAAAAAGTCCGCGATGGTATATGTCTATCTCTTAGGGATAACCCACCATAACCATTTTTTCACTGCACCCGTGCGAAGCCGGGGCGGGTCATTAATACACTAAGTAAAGATATAAGAACTATGTATAGAGGAGATTTGGTAATAATTTCTAGTGTCGATTGTCGGAGATAAACTAACCCATTGGTTAGTTTGATAACTCCATCTAAAGTAAATAAATATATGTATTTGTATTTTGTAACATTGTAAAATCACTGGTAAGTAAGAATGACAGAAAATCCTAGATCCATTACCCGTAAAACTTTAATGTTGGCTCGGCTTACCTGTCTCTGAGTTGCTAATCTGTAAGATCTCTGAAGAGCACGAATCATGACATAAATTATTCAGTGCTAATGTATTCTATACTCGTTCTTGTTCGGCAACAGAGTTTTTCGTTTTATTTTGTTCTATCAACACTTCAATCATTCATGTATCGAGGAGTGAAATCTTTAGTTTAACATGTTGATGTAGGAGCTTGTTTGAGTGTGTTTAAGCTTGTAACTTGAGCTGAATTGGTTTAATACATTATCAAATAATCGATGCTGATATTGACACTCAATTTCTCAAGAAAATAGATACATAGATAATTAGTTTATTTGTTGCAACACACATTCATATTACACAGAAGAGATAAAATTTCCAGTAGTAAAGGATGTGTGTGCAGCAGCCAGAAGGGCTAGGCTCGATGTGTGATTGTCTGACGACAAAAACACATAGTAGGGTAGCCCAAGCGGGATTTTTCAAGTGACTCGAGCGTGTCAGAAAATCATATAGGGAGAATCCTTGCATCCCTTAATGTACCTCTAACAAGTATGAAACCTCCATATGGTGGGGTGTTTTGAAAGGAACCTGTCTGATTAGTAAAAA
Source organism: Scirpophaga incertulas (assembly GCA_036419045.1). NCBI lineage: Eukaryota > Metazoa > Arthropoda > Insecta > Lepidoptera > Crambidae > Scirpophaga > Scirpophaga incertulas. The sequence goes on from JAYEAL010000282.1 coordinate 83,677, forward strand.
AACGATTTTTAAAAAAACTCGAGCGCGTCAGAGAAAGTTGATAAATTACATTGAGAAGATTGTATATCTCAATAATCTGACAATTTGAGCGTGACATTCAGAAACAAGCGAGTCTCGAAGTTGTAAAAAAAAAACGTCTCCTTGAAATACTCGAGCGCGTTTCTATTTTTTTTATTTTGAAAGAAACACTACTAGAATTATAAAGAACTAATAATCTGACAGTTTTCATAGGGCGATGTTAGTAGAATCGTGGAGCAAAGGTGAAGCGGGTTCCCCTCAACACTCACCATATGAAGGGTTCATACTTGGTAGAGATACTACTTTAAAGGATGCCAGGATTCTCCCTATATAATTAACTGACACGCTCGAGTCACTTCAAAAATCCCCGCTTGGGCTCCCCTACTAACAGACTTCAACCCGTCACGAAGAGATGAAACGCACATCTAACTAGTATAGAAGTACATTCAAATACATAGAAATTAATATGGCAAATATTATAAATATATTTGTAGCCATAGATTTATTATTCTGCCGTTAGATCGGCAATGCGAGACAGGAATAACATAGGATATTCGTGTGTTAGAGCGAGATAGAAAGGCGAGATCATTAACGTACACGCTAGCGGCCTGTATCGACCTGACGTCACTTGTGAATAAAACAAATCCCCCTTACTTTTATTAAATGACTCTTTTACCATGAACGTAAACAATTATAAATAAGGATTAATTATTTTGTTAAATACAATGTATTTAGAGCTTTGACAAGTAACTTCTCAATAGCTTAAGGTAGCAGTTGTAATCTAGTGGCTAATTTGTCATGTATCGAACACAAAAGTTACGTACAGGCGTCGCCACGTAAATATGTACTACACCAATTTTGCGCTACCAAAAACGACTCTAGTATGAACAGTATAAAGACTGTCTGAACAGTATTGTGAAATGTAGTTTTGGTAACAAACATGCTAACACAAAGTGGGGCTTTCAGTTAGCAAATTGGCTAATGGGCTTGCTTCCTTCGGTCAACCACACCTAATATATCATTCCGGCACACCCATCAGCCCCGATCTATAAATACCAAGGTTCAAACTACGTGCTGCGAGGTCGGTATTTAGGCACGGCTCTACTTCTACTAAATTATACAAATCAGGGAGATCCCATCACTTAAATATCGAAAATAGTGATGTTAAGAATATTTGTAGAGGAACTCTTTTATACAAGAGTTATACAAAAAATATGTTATACATTAGGTTTTAAGGTTAATTTGTATTAAGATAAGATAAGATAAGTCGTTTATTTGCCAGAATATGGTTAGTTGGTTGTTACATAGTTTGTCCCGACATATTCTATCGATTTTCCGATGTGCAAGTATTTGAAATTTTGTTATTTTTTCTTACATTATATTTATCTAATACTTCATTATACATATTAAGTTTCTTAAAATTACATTTTCTATTCTATTCATTTGTACATAGAAAGGAAAAAAAAAATTTTTTGTCACAGTAGCATTGATTCATGTCAAACAATGTCAATATAAATTCTTCATGCAAGGTCATAGGTTTTTTTTTTATACATCATGTGGTTTAGGTACCTATTTCAATTTGTCATTAAGAAATTCATTAATGTTGTAATACATTTTATCCATCAGAAGCTTATGGAGATTAACTTTAAACGTATTATAATTAAGTCTCTTGATTCTATCAGGTATTTTGTTAAATATTCTAATAGCCATACAGAACGTATTTTTTGAGTACAATTTCATTTTTTGCTGGGGAACATGCAGATCTATTGTTTAATATTATTACAACTTAAACTTAGACGTGTGTAGTAATTAAAAAATTACGTCTTTTTTATACTTTTCAACTAATTCTCTCTGTAACGACTCATTAGTAAGATTTACATAGTTTTTTTTTTGTTTTTATAATGTATTTGTTCGTTTTTATTTTCATATATTATTTTTTTTAATAATAAAATACATAACATAATAAATAATATTTAAATAACAAAGATTTGTGGAATCGTGATGATACTTTTTACAATTGAACAAATGCTGAAAGTCATGGGCGATTTTATACCCTTAATAATTTAACTTTCAAACGCAGCAGCTTTGCTTATGTTACAAACTTCCAACCCTATTGTGCATTGTATCTTAGAATCGCCGTTACATTACAACCCTTCGTAACTATAATCCAGTTTCAAAAAATTCTGGACTTTTATACACTTTTAGCAACTTTTTCGTAATCCTTTCATAGCAGATATCCATGCCACTGTGCCATTAAAAATTATAAGAGCGCTTCAGCTCGACCTGTCCAGTGGCATTTGTATTAAAATTAATAATTATATTTAACAGACATATAATTACAGGACTTTAGAATGAAGTTATGGCCATGCTGGAGAAAGAGATTTATTGAAAATTATCTTGTACACTAGAATATGTAAAAAATCATTAATAAATTAAATTAAATCATTTAAATTAACTATGTTTAGTGGAGATTTGGTACTGATTTCTAGTGCCAATTGCCGGAGAACCTATAGCCGACTGTATGTATTCATTTGCCATCAGGTGAGCAGTCTGCTTTTTTCTAAATATGTAAAAAAAAAATAACTCAAACAACATATTTGTTTACAATTTTTCGATAGGCAGAATGATAACATATTTTACATTTTGTGCAAAATTTTTGAAAACGTTGTTATGGTTTTCCATATACATATACTATTAGACCGGCAACGTCTAATTTGCAATAACTTACCAGACCAATATGGAAAATTTCTAAAATTGTTCTTAAAAGCTATGAATCCAAAAATATCGCAATATAATTCGCATAAAACCATAACTCGTTTCTAAATTATAAAACAAAAGTTACGTTATGACTTTAGTCGCCTATTTGACGTTAATTAAGCCCATTACAATGTTTTATTAACTCCTGCTACGTAGTTCTCGGCAAATGGCCATTGCTAACCAACACACGTTCAGAAGTTTATCAGACATATTGTAGTTAATTTATTGTTTTGAAGTTGCCGATGCGTGTATTTAAAGTTAGTTAAGGCATAGAGAAAGTTTAGAAGCGAATCATAGATTATGTTCATAATATTATTGTCTAACACTTTAAATGATCAACCAAATATTAATAAAAATATGATTGTTTGGGCCAAAGCGCTGCCCAAATCGATACCAGTAGTGCCACCTGTGGATCGTTCAATTTAAACTATTACAACTATCACAGATGATATTCGCAAAATGATCCGTCAAAAAAAAATTGCACACTTACGTATTAAACACGTTAACAAGAACAACTTCGCCATTTTATTTTATTTATATTTTCGCAAAATCACGGACCTTCTACCATAGAAGTTACTGCTGCATAGTTGTATTACTATTTAGTAAGCGCATGACTAAACAATAATTATTCGTGTTACTTAAAAATTAATATTTATTAACAAAAAACACTTGATTACGTGCACATATAAAGTTAATTTTATTACAATATATAATTGTAATGATATGATTTGAATTTACATTATTAATCTAATTTTCATCAAGCTTCGATATTCTCTATATATTTCTTTTATTCATAAGTATGTGTGTACACAGATGGTTACAATATAATGAGATCAGTCTGACGATATCGACATAGTCCGAGTTTACATGAAAAAACGTGGAACATGAAAAATTATCAAATTCTATAGATAAAATTATTGAATAAAGTTACTATTTTATTTAATCTTTAATTATTGGCTTATATAATAAATTATCCTCGCTTTTAAATAAATTACTTACTTCATACTCGTATTGTCCAAATGTAACGACGCATATCAAAAAATTGAATTTTGTCACTATGATTAACAAGATAATATGCATATGCATAATAAAACAAATTGATTTTATGACTGCTGAAGGGGCAATCGCACTAACAAATCGCAGCTGAAACGAAACCAAATCGTTCCACTCAACCAATCCGAGAGCTAGAATATCACGTCATCGAACAGATGACGTGATATTGTGGCGTTCGGATTGGTTAAGCCGAACGGTTCGGTTGCGTTTCGCTTGCGATTTATTAGTGCGATCGCCCCTCTTGGTGGTTTTATTCATTTCCTGTGTCAAGCGTTCATTATCTTACAATCTAACAAAAGATCGTATAAATCTTCGCTTATAAAATTGTTAAATTGAAAATAAAGACCTTATTAAGAAAGGAAAAATATTTAATTTAATATTGTACTAAATGAATCGAATAAAGATGCAGAAGTAAGTCCCATTTACTTACGTATGCAAACATCAACAATGGATTTCCCGAAAGGTCCCACTTCTTACCAAGCAACACACAGAGAAGAGGTTATTGTTTGCAAAGAAGTACAGCAAGTGGACAGTACATGAATGGAAAAAAGTTTATTCTCAGATGAAAGTATAATACTAATAGAAAGTATAATACTAATAGAAAGTATAACTAAGATAAATATGGTGAATTCCGATGGTAAACGCTACGTCAGACGTCCATTAAACCATGCTTTTAATAATATGTACACAAGAAAAATGGTTAAGCACGGTGGTGGAAACATTAAAGTATGGGGATGTTTTTCCGGGTACGGAGTTGGAGCCGTTCGAAAAATTGAGGGTGTCATGGATTAATACCAGTATAAAAATATCTTAGAGGAGACAATGATACCCTATTCCTATGATAATTTACCGATAACTTGAATCTTTCAACATGACAACGATTCCAAACACACGGCCAGTAATGTTAAGTGTTTCCTTAGGGAACAACAAATGTCTATCTAAAACTGGCCCGCGAACAGCCTGGACTTAAATCCAATTGAAAATCTATGGCATGATGTGAAGAAAAAAGTCTCAAGTAAAAGGAACTCTAGTCAAAATGAGCTGTATGAAGCTTTTGTAAAAGCATGAACGTCGATCTCGGGCGAAAAATGTCAAAAGTTGATTGAGTCAATGCCTCGTCGCTGCAAAGCTGTTATTGACAACAAAGGCTACTCAACTAAATACTAATAAAGCAATAAACAAAATGTGTAACATGTAAATAAATATCCGTGAACATGATTGCACTCATTTATATTTTTTTAATATAATAGATAGATAACACTTTATTGTACATACACCACAAAACAGAGAGAAGAAAATAACAAAATACACTTAAAATTACTTGTACAATTGGCGGTCTTATCGCTCAAACAGCGATCTCTTCCAGACAACCTACGGACGGAGAGATATAAAGAACTGGAAAGACGGGGGTGTAAGATACTTACATATTAACAAATAATTAAAAAAAATATATACTGACAAAACATTATACTTAAAATCAAATAATAATGAGCTAACTGACTTACCTAACCTAAAGTAAAATATTATTATACAGAATATTATCGAACAGCCAATAAGCATAATCATACAGAATTACTTTATGTTAATGATATAATTTTTATTTATAAATAAATGTATGTATGAAGATGAAACGCGCTATGAAATCTAAAATTGATAAATATAATGCGTAATACAAGCTGATAATAAGTAGCGCAACGATCGTATAAGCTAAAGAGATAAATATTATTCCTTGACTTGGTTTTTAAAAGAATGTACCGTTTGTGCACGCCTAATACAAACTGGGAGAGAGTTCCAAGAAACTGGTGCTATGTTGCGGAAATTCAAGAGTTAAATTCTCTGATGACCTTAACGAGTAATTGAAGCTGCTTAGAAAATTAAAACGTTCTTTTAAGTATTGTGGATAAGAGGGAGAGAATAGTATATTGTAAAGAAGTGAAAGTATATGAGTGTTCCGGCGAAAGCGTATAGGGAGCCACTTGAGCTTAGAGCGATTCGGAAACATGGTCATATTTGCGCAATCCAAATATGAACCTTATGCAAAAATTTTGAAGGCGCTCAAGTTTATTTAGCTGGTCCTCCGTGAGATCGAGATAGCAGGCATCAGCATAATCAAGAATAGCAAGTAGCAGAGACTGCGCTAACGCAATTTTAGTAGCAATAGGTAAGAAGTTACGTAGTCTTCTTAATGAACCAGCAGAAGCAAATAACTTAGGGCTTACAGCTTGGACTTGCGGTCCCCAGGTGAGTGTGCTATCCATGGTCACACCGAGATTTTTTACTGCCTTGCTAAAAGGAATGTCTGAGTGTTCGTGTGTTACTTTTTGTTTCATACCAACTGAAAGTTGTCAGAGGAATAAGGAAAAGTAAGTTTATTTTTTTATATAATTTAAAGTCTTTATTTAAAATCTAGCATTAACAAGGGGGAAGATGAACGTTTATCATTCTTCCACGTAAAAACAAATAGGCTACAATTTAAAATTATACACGACATACTAATAAAAGCTACTCGACATATTAAACCTGCGCAGACGAAGTCGCGAGCACCAGCTAGTATCACATATTGAACAAGTGTGGTTCAAGTTTATCAAATACTAGCAGATGCTCGCTACCTCGGCCAAAGTCTATGTGTTATTTTGTTTATGCTTAGAAACCATATTATTCATACTTACTAACTTTCGCTTTATAAAATTAGTAGGCATTATTAAAATGCTATGATCAAAAGAATAATTAACTACAGAAATATACTTGATCGTGCAACATTATGTCAGATTACCATAAGGCATTGTAAAAGCTTTAATTGAGTTTCTATAAGCACAGCTGAACTCTGCTCATGATCCTGTGGAAGCATGCGTAAGTATGCAAACAATTTAGACACGCTCGCTCGTAGCATAATGAACTCAAAATCCTTAAGTTCACGAAGCAAAGATGGCTTCTCAACTGAACTAATTCGAGTTTGTCATGCTTCACATCATATTAAAATAATATGTATGTACATTGTTTGTTGAACAGATATTTTATTTATATCCCTACTAATATTATAGATGTGAAAGTAACACTGTCTGTATATCTTTTATATTTTCATGAAAACGACTGAAACGTGTAAGGTTTAATTTATTTTTGATGTATTTCGGAACGTGGCATTTGATTTTTTATACTGGCAACACAAAACGGCGTGTAGGCTTGGCGGAACGCAACCACAGGTCCTGTGTGGAATATTCAGGTCCTGTGTGGAATATTCAGGTCCTGTGTGGAATATTCAGGTCCTGTGTGGACTATTCAGGTCCTGTGTGGAATATTCAGGTCCTGTGTGGAATATTAACTCTGCCTGCTTTATAAAACTCAGGTCAGGTCCTGTGTGGAATATTGCTCGCACCTATGGGTCGGCTCCGCTCAATACCTTCTTGAAGCTCTGGACAGATTGCAGCGGCGCGCAATCCGCATAATCGGCGATGTAGAGCCTCGAGCCTCTACAACTTCGTCGTGATATCGCCTCTCTTAGCGCCTTCTATCGGATGTTTCATGGGGAATGCTCTGAAGAACTCTTTAGCCTTATCCCTCCCTCTCCTTTCCTTTATAGAAACACACGTAAGGGTCTTCGGAGCCATCCGTACACTACGTCCCCCATTCCACACCGCACTAAGAAATTCCAAGATTCCTTCTTTTGCCGTACTTCCCGCACTTGGAATTCTCTGCCTGCGTATGTGTTTCCTACATCCTACAACATGGGTTCCTTCAAAAGAGGCGTGAAAAGGCATCTTTTGGGCCGGCAGGGATAGGGCAGGTAGGAGAGTGGAGTAAAGTCACAATCCTATCTGTCATCTCATTTGGGCCTCTTTCACCGCTTAACATCAGGCGGGAGGAGGTCATCTGACGCGCCTAGCATATTAAAAAAAAAAAACACGATAATTGGCGCATTCTGTTTGGAGCACTCGTAGCGATCGGACGTTTAGTGTAAGTTGCCTAGGTTATAACTTGTATGTAATAGTGGTAATAGTGTTGATGTAAAATAAAGAAGATCTAAAGGAGTGATAGCTGCTTTACTGAGACATACATTGGTGTACACAAGGAGCTATAGCTGGTTATTGAAATATCCTATAAACGATTGTTTTATATGTTTTTAGTATATTTCTTACACTTACACCAACTACCCCCTTTTATTTTGTTTTTTTTTGAGGCGGGGAAATGCACGGCCGTGTGTGGGGCTCTCCGGTCACAGAGGACCGATCTACCCACTAAAAGCCCCCCGAGTTCTCTAGGCCCATACGGGGCACATGGCGGGGTGCGCTTTCGCGATTCGACCGCCACTACACCAACTACCCTAGCCTAAAGTAAACACTATAAAGCTTGTGTTATGGAATCTAGGGTAACAGTTAGACATACATTGGCCGGTGCCTGCAACTTCGTCAGCGCAATATTAGTATTTCGACTAGCTTAATAGTTTCACAAAATATCTTTATGCACAAAAAAACGTGCTTATTTACGACATCACATTAGAAACCTCTAAATTTATCAATGTTTCTCTACTATATTATGTATGTATTATACATAGAAACCTTAAGAACTCTCTATCTATTACAAAAACCGCATCAAAATCCGTTGCGTAGTTTTAGGGCCGGTATTTCAATTATCTTATTACTTATCTTATTACTTAAGTTAAGTAGCACATTTAATCTCACTTTTGAGAAACGTAAGTATATTTCAATCAGGATATTCATCACCTTAGCTAATCCGAGATCAATCCCAAGGTTGCAACATAATGAACAAAATGTATTAGTTTACATCAAATTCCGCAAAGACACTAGCGCTATTTGACGTTTAGATGTCAAATCAAATATGTCAAATAATTGACATTGACAATTTGACTGATTCGTTCGCTTCGCGCTGTTTTGTTTGTGTTTTACAAATTGAAACATTTTAATTAAAATTGAAATTTTAATAAGTTAATTTAAAATTAACTACTAATTAATAATAATAATTAATTAAAAATAATAATAAAAAATAATAATAATTAATAATTAATTTATTAATTAATATTTAATTTATTTAGTTTTTTTTTTTATATTTATTATATTTATATTTTTTTTTGTTATTTTTTTTTATATATTTTTTTCTTTTATTGATAACTAGCTTTCTGCCCGCGGCTTCGCCCGCGTGGATTTCGGGATTGGGTGTATAGAGGGTTAAGGGTCATAGCTTTTGCCCACGGCTACATATACGCGGAAGTCGGTTTATGGTGCGAAGATTTTATCGCGCTTCCTGTGGGACTATCCGTTTTTCCGAGATAAAAAATGCCGCAAAACTCCTCAAGAATCACTCTATCTATTGATGAAAACCGCATAAAAATCTGTGCAGTAGTTTTTGAGCGAAGCCTTTATTGCGCATCCCGTGGGATCTGTCGATTTTTCCGGGATAAAAAGTAGCCTATGTTACTCGGGGAGAATGTAGCTTTCCAAAGGTGAAAGAATTTTTGAAATCGGTCCAGTAGTTTAAGCGTGAAGAGGTAACAAACAAACAAACAAACAAACAAATAAACAAACAAACAAACAAACAAACAAACACACTTTCGCATTTATAATATTAGTTGGGATTAAAACTTGTTCTTTAATAAGTTATCAATAAATACTCAAATAACATATTTTGAGTAAAAAATAAAATTACCACGAGACAACTTTTTCTGAGGAAGCCACACTATAAATCCCAGATTGTCACTTAAGTGGTAGAAATCCGCCACTTAGATTCGGGCTAGTTAAGGTGGACTTTGAGTACCACTTTACTTTAATCCTGTTTTGAAATACACCTAAGTCAAACTTATTTTCAATCCTAGCTCAATTCAAGATAAGTTACTATTGAAATACCGGCCCTTAAAGATCTAAGCATACATAGGGACAGACAGACGGCGGATAGCGACTTTGTTTTATACTATGTAGTGATCATGATGTATAAGCTATATTATTATACAGTTTCATTAAAATCCGTTAAGTAGTTTTTACGTGGAAGAGTAACAATCAGCCATACTTAGAAACTTCGCGTTCATAATATTAGTAGAATATATACATATCTTTGATAAAACGGCAAGGCAACGGAAAAGGCAAACGAGCCGAGATCATCTGATAGTAAGCAATTGATTTGATGTAATTTTTTTTTTTTAATTTATTAAGGAACAGCAAACAGCTACAAAATACAAATAAACACAAAACATTACACAAAAATTGGCAATATTGTAGCCCACAACGCTATCCACGTGTTAATTAATAATAATGATTCCAAAAACACAGTCACGAGCCGCTGTATAATACTAACAGTAAAAAAATAAAATAAATTTCAAGTGTTACAAAGTGGAACAGAAATTTAAAATAAAATAAATAAAATAAAATAAAATAAAACTATATACTACTTAAACAACTAAAATAACACATAACATTATAAAGAGATTAAAAACCCTGCAGTTCATTGAGGACAGACTTTTTAAAACTATTCATATTACCACAAAATAAATCGTATTGTAATTCGTATTGTAATTCGTAATTGCGTATGGAGATAGATTAACACCATAGGATATTTTTTTCACCAGGCAAATATCTACTTTTTTTTATTAAAATACCTATGTATAAACATAGAATCTCAAATGCACATACCCCCAATAAATAACACATTTTTGTAGCTTATACAAATAATTCATCCCCTGTGGGAAACGAATCTGAAAAACTGATTTTAAGCATTAAAATTTAAATTAACTGTACAAAGACGACCTCTTCGAGTGAATTTCTAAATCAATCTAAGAGTGAAATGAATCCTTTCCAGGTAACCTAAGGATGACCTGAATTTATTTATACGTCCTCTTACGAACCAAAGACACTTAAAGAACTCGTTATTTTTAATGTTTTACATTACATCTATAACATTATATATCTACATGACTCAAAGTTTGACTGTACATAAACGTAAATAAATAATAACTATAATCTACGCACTTTTGCTTCAAAAACTAAAATAATATTCGTTTGACCTGCTCAACGAAGTACAACTAATAATTAGATTGCAAATGGCGGCGGCAGCGGTTGCGACCCGGGAGAATGCACTCTAATTGAAACCTGTTAACAGTTTCGCCTCTGACGAGACGGCTTCTATGGGATTCTCTCCAATTCTGCCTTCAAAGTCTGAAACTACATTACTTCTGTAAGCTCGCAGCTTTTAAGCGTTCTGAGTTGGAAATGGAATGGAAAATTGTTACAGAGGTATTTCAACTTTCAAATTATTCTAATCATCCGTTATTTTACAACCAATGAAATATGGCTAAAATACTGGCCATATTGCATAAAGAGAGATCAATAATGTGATAGTGAATCTAGTAACAGGAAATTTTAAAAGTAAAAGATTCAAAGGTGCACCGCGCCCTCCCGTAAGGTGCGATCGCTGTCATTAATTGTAATTTTGATTGTAATTTTAATTGATAGACAATTTCGAATTAATAATTATGTTATTTTAATTGATAGATAATTTATAATTTTAATTTTACTAACCATCTGCATTAACATCATAGTTACTAACCAAAAATGGGCGCTTGCTCGAATTGAATGAATATTATTATTATTATAACAAGCCATGGGGTAATTAAGATCAGGCGGGCAATCGCACTAACAAATCGCAGCTGAAACGAAACCAAATCGTTCCACTCAACCAATCCGAGAGCTAGAATATCACGTCATCGAACAGATGACGTGATATTGTAGCGTTCGGATTGGTTAAGCCGAACGGTTCGGTTGCGTTTCGCTTGCGATTTATTAGTGCGATAGCCCCTCTGGGCATAGGCAACTTCAACATGTGTAGTCTGACTTGCAACCATGTGTACAATGTATATATCAATATATATGTTGAAAATGAGAAAATCAAAAAGATACATTATTTAGGAGCAGGTACTATCAAACTTAAAACGTCTAAGCCATTACTTTGTTGTTACATTACATTACACCAAAGCAACACATCAAACTATAAAGCATATATCTAAAGGGATATAACAGAGCAAATAGCCCTATTACGAAAAAAATACTCGGGGCTAATTTTTATACAATAAATTTCGAGATTAATGCACAATATCATTTATATACCATCTTATATATAAAAATGAATCGCAAAATGTGTTGGTAAGCTCATAACTCAACAACGCCTGGACCAATTTGGCCAATTCTTTTTTGTTAATGTTCATTGAAGTTCAAGGAGGGTTTTTACAATGAGGAAAATTCGAATAATTATCGGAAATACCCTAAAAACAGCCCTTTTATTTTCCCATGCAAACGTTTTCTAACTAAAACGTACAGTCGAATTGAGCTTTATTGTTATTGTATAAAGTTCATATTGCAAGCACTCACTGTTGTCTAAGCAATGAAGGTGTGTTCCTAACATCAAAGAGTCAATTTGCGCTTTATTAACGCTACATATAGTTGAAATTCAATCATATCTATCAAAACAGTGTGCGTGCGTGCGTTGGAGCACAGAATACATCGTTGGAGGATTTAATGTCACGTTCCAAAATTGAATAGCCACAAAATGTAATAGGTCATTTAGACTTTTTTTGCGATTTGGTTGGCTATGCGACATTATCTATAAAATAATTAGGAACAAAAAACTGCCACTGTACAAATATTATTGACAGGACGAAGTCTGTCGGGTCCGCTAGTTTATCATATATTCCTTAAGAAAATACTATACAGATAGAGTACTTACAAGGGTGTGCGATTTACAACAAATCACTACCAGTCAACCCTTGCAAGTGTTTGTGACTGTAGGACAAGTGTATAAAGCATAAACTACAGTATTTGAAAAGTCGTCTCCACACTCACACAAAAGTAAAAACTCAGCATAAGACATGAGAAATAAATTCCGATAGCAATCCGAACTTTCTGCGCTACAAGAACCTACTCCACCATTATGCCGTCGGAGTCAATGGAGCGATTTACATTTGCGTCCTCCATTGAGCACATTCATCGGCTGAGTGGCCGCTTTCAGTCGAAGTCCCGTAATAAATAGCCTATCTCCTACAGTTTGTGCAATCTGTATTGAATACGAGTCTGTGACGTTTGAGCGGTCTTGTTTTTAGGTTGGCAGCCATGATTAACGACCATAATGGATTTAAATAAAACTGAATAAATCTTCATCTCTTACAGAAAAAATATCTTAACCTTAATGATTTAGAATCACATCGGCAATCGGGAGTACTTGCCAAATAATTTTACTATATAAATTTCATCACAACAAACAGCTAAAAATGATTAATTAGCATGAGATAAGATAAACTAAATCTAACCCATAGTTATAACATCTTTATATATAAAAGCTGTATTATATAGACAGTTATCTATACTAATATTATAAAGAGGAAAGATTTGTTTGTTTGTAATGAATAGGCTCCGAAACTACTGGACCGATATCAAAAATTCTTTCACCTTTGGAAAGCTACATTATCCCCGAGTAACATAGGCTACTTTTTATCCCGGAAAAAACGACAGATCCCACGGGATGCGCAATAAAGGCTTCGCTCAAAAACTACTACACAGATTTTCATGCGGTTTTCATCAATAGATAGAAAACCGACTTCCGCGCAATGTAGCCGTGGACAAAAGCTATGACCCTTAACCCTCTATAGACCCAATATCGAAATCCACGCAGGCGAAGCTGCGGGCAGAAAGCTAGTCGTATATAAAATTCTATCACGTATTAGATCAGTTACTGAACAATTGTTCAAAAGTACCCTCAACTGCTTTCATGTTGACACAGCATATAATCCTCTACCAGACCTGGGCGCTAATGGTTCGTCTTTTTTCATTCTTTCTTAGTTGATCGTTAATCTGTTATTATAGTATGTTAAGTTGTCTTCCTTATACGTTAAAGCATTATTTATCTGACGATTTCACGATCGTTAATTCGTTATCACGTGGTCAAAATGCATATTTAAATCGTTGCTATTAGTGATTATCACGTCATATTATGTATTCATGTGCACGATTCTAATTTACGGTACTTTGCACGGCGTGATGAAACACGGTACATATCTTTTTGGTTAATATTAACTTAATTAACAGTTAACTGAATTATGAAAGATTAATGGAAATTAATTCATCCATTGACAATTTTAAAAGTTAACATAAAATTTAAGCGATTAACGGAAATGTTAACTTAATTAATTAATGAATAACGGATTAATGAGGTAATGCCCAGCTAACAACTCAATTAATTGTAGCAATACACATTTACATTCTTTATTTATATTGTCATTTTATTGAAGTTGATATTTTAAAATACAGATATTAATTGACATAATAACATCAATTTTGTATCTAACGACATTTATAAACATTTGACATCCTATCTTATACGGTTCGCAATTTGTCAAGCTTTACATTTGTACTACAAAAAGTACCGTTATTAGAACGATATAAGAGCAGTTTTAAGTTTAATATGTATGACGTAACCCATCATATTATTGAAGTTGATATTTTAAAATACAGATATTAATTGACATAATAACATCAATTTTGTATCTAACGACATTTATAAACATTTGACATCCTATCTTATACGGTTCGCAATTTGTCAAGCTTTACATTTGTACTACAAAAAGTACCGTTATTAGAACGATATAAGAGCAGTTTAAGTTTAATATGTATGACGTAACCCATCATATTATGTAGGTACTATTTGACGCAACTAGTATATAATATATAGGGAATTTGTACCGAATTCATACCATCTAACAGCCAGTAACGCCAGCTGTCAATTGCAAAAGATGGCGGAATTCCAAAACTGATAATAAAATGAATAAATCATTTTCTTCATAATTTCTTTACCCTTAGGCTTATTATGTATTCAGCAACCAATCCCGTCACAAATGCTTGATTTGACATTTACGCATTAATAATCGTCTGCTTGCTTGCAACTTGTTTTGTATGAGAAGAAGAAAGCGATCAATAGTTGATGTAGGCAACTGAATTGCGACACGATCGCGACTGGTGAATTACATAATAAGCCTACAGGAGCTTTGTGTTAGTACAAAATAATAAAAAAACTATAAGATATACACGGACATTGAAAGTGTTAAATCCAAATCGTAATTATTTTTTAACATTTTTATTGTATGTTTTCATGTTGAAATTTCTATAAGACGAAACATGGTTGTGCTGTATTTGACTATTCCTATTAAAACATCTGTATCACTCATGCTTTATGAATAAATAAATAATTATAAATTATGCCACTTCTAGTCGCAGCAACAAAATTGTAACACATTTTTGTACTGATTTCGCCCAATTCTTTTCATTTATAAATATACCTAATTCCTTTCTATTCATAAAATTTCCATTTCGATTACGATCGCCGTCAGTCATCAGTTGACGAGTTGCAAAAGAATCACCTTGAACGGTTGACTTTTGAATGGAAATAAATTTGTAATCACAAGTTTGGATCACTTACTAGAACTTTGACAAAAGGGGAATAATTTTACTTAATAACAATTCACATAAGATTAAATTAAATATTACATTAAATAAAAAACATCGGCCTAGTGTTAGTCGGACTTGCATACCCAGTATACCGCGCATAAATTTCGAAATAATAGACTTTTTTTGTTTGTATGTTTATCATGTTTTCGAATTTTTACCTTTTCCCGTGAAGTACTGTATACATTTTGAATTCCTGTTACGAATTTCAAAATATGGAGTTAACAGAATATAAAAAACCATATCTTTTGACTGTTTCAATTTGAAAGGTTTATATTTCATTTATGGATGGATGCAGGTTTATATTTAATTTATGGAGGATGCACTTAATGCAACAATGCATTCTTTACCAGTCCACCGAAGGAAAGTAAATTAAAAAAATATAGTTGGCGCAAGCAAGAATTTAAAATTGCTACTATTTTCACTGCTGTATAGGACCGCAGATCTGAGTATTCAAATATTAAATTAATTTCGACTTAAAATCTCCTACACGTTCCTGAGAAAAAGGGTAATTTCAAATCAAATGTTCCTATATACATTACAATAACAGTAACATTTAACTGAGCACCAGTTAACATGTTAAGTCTTCGCGAGACATGGCCAGACTAATGGGCAGCGTGCATGCGGGCTCCAATTAATCTCATTTAAGTCAGATTAACATCCATCACTGTGCGAAGCTCTATAGATCATTAGAGAATAACGAAATAATAATAATAATCTCCCTCAGGACAGGTTGTGGCGAGTTGATAAATAAAATACTTATTACTAGCACACACTACTAGTACACAATTATCTTCTAAAGTTTCATGATATTATTAGTAGAGATCGGATAATCGGATGCATATTTACCTAAAGTTAATTTTTGGCTCACAAATTATGGAAGCGGCTTTTTAAAATACATTTTGTTAAATAAAAATCCCGGGAAAATACGGGACTGCAAATTTAACGTAGTGATATTGTTTGAAAATTACTAAATTAGCACGTGGTATTTATTTTCAAAAGACCGAGACTCCGGGTTCATGTAACGTCGTTTTTAAGCTCATATTACCGACTAGTTTTGCATTACTAAAATGTTCTACAGTACCGGAATTCCGGGATTTTTATTTATGGAAATAAAATAAAAAGACAGTTCCATACTTTGTCAAAAACTAAATTAGGTAAATAAATAAACATCCGGCTATCCAATTCCGCAATCCCGGGATTTTTATTTAACAAAACAATAAAAAGCCGTTTCCATACTTTGTCTTAAACTAACTTTAGGTAAATATGCATCCGATTATCCGATCTCTAATTATTAGTTACCGACCATAGAAAAGTATGAAATGATAGCGTTGCGTTAACCAAACATAGCATTGAAGCGAGGAACCACGTCTCCAATCTCTTGCAACTAAAGCGATATCTACCTCTTATAGTTCTGTATGCTCTGTAATGTGTTCTGTGTGTTTACAAAACTCTAGCGGTTTATATGAACCTCCTAAAAAGGATTTGGTTCGTTTCCAATTACTCAGAGCCAGTGCGGGTCGTTTGGGAGTGTCAGAATCTCGTTTGATGATTGATCGTGTGCAATGCGGGCAGGTGAGGTTAACTCAAACCTGTAGCGTGATATTCCAATTCTCTCACAATCCAACCCTTTACAGTTGACTTATTACTGCAGTATATAAAACAACCCTACGCATTTCATTATTTATTATAGCGAGTACATCTCGAGTATATAATACAGCATATACCGCAACACAAAACTGACATAAGATTAGAATCTGCAACGTCCCCTCACCATAAGTTTCATGCGCCCATTCTTCTTATCAGCTAAAAAATACGTCCAGGAAAAAATATTTGGACGATTCAAAAGAGCTTTCTATAAAGTCATATTTGAATAAAGTTAATTTAGATTTTGATACACCAATTGATTTTGAACAGCCAATGGTTGCCCATTGACTGTTCTCTAACGAGAGCGTGTGGTGAACGTAATTTTTTCCACGCTGTGTAATAAAAAGGGACTCTGGAATTGCTGTCGACCACCAATAATAGACTTACCAGAGCTTAGAGACAAAATATTCGATTTACGTAGCTACAACAAGAAAGCGTGTGATTCGAGTCGCTACACATTTTCGTAGCACGAAGCGCATACGCCACTCGCAATAAACGTATTAGCTACTTAGTTAAAACCTAATAGGGCGTCAGAAGTCTTACGTGTACAATGCCATGGTTAAGAGCATATGGTAACCTTCGAATATTGCTTATCTGTCGTTTAATATACGACAACATCCGTACCTCAGTTATTAGTACACCGGTTTCGAGGTGTCGCCATCTCTGAGGTCCCGGGTTCGAGTCCCGGTGGGAGCAGATGTTTGTATGATAAATGCGAGCATTAATGCCTTAGTCATTGTTGTTAATATGTATCTTTCGATCGAACCATGCGAATCAGGAGCATGGCTTGTGTCGGGTGCAGCATCAATACTCGACTAGAATCAGCAATTATTACGGGGATAGAACTATCAAAAAGCGTCTACCCTACGTGCTGAATACCATGCCGGTGGACATCAGACAGGAGACCCATAAACTTAAGTTTAAAAATAAGTTGAGAAACTATCTGTTGGACAATATTGCATAAATTATTGTTTCTATCCAATAGATATTCTACCTCTTGCCTTATTAATTCTATTATATTAAATGTACCAATTTTGGCACTTCATATTTGATATTTGTGAGACGGAATCGATCCCACAGTCAATCTGTATATACAGTTTTGTGGGACTTTGTACTATGTAATGTGTTATTGTAAGTCATTGATAAATAAATTTAAAAAAATATATATATGTACAATATATGCATGTGTATCCGTTATAATAGAACGCATAACATAAGCCATACAATGCTTACGTGAGAAATAATTATTTATAAAAAATACTGGATCTCTGATCATGATCTGAAAGCCTTACCGTGAACAGCAACAGTAAAATTAAAAACATATTGAAACAGAGACGCTCTTGAAGCGTATGGCGCCATCTCGCTTGCACACTTTTATTCCTGTTTAATTGATCATGGTAGGCCTACAGGAGGGCACCTACCGATTGACTCAGATACTCACCGGGCACGGCTGCTTCGGTGAGTATCTGTGTCGAATAGGACGGGAGGGATCGACACATTGCCACCACTGCGCATCCGACCTTGACTCGGCCCAGCACACGCTAGCGGAATGCCCGGGCGAGATCTGCCTCCGCCGGCATTGATTGCGGCAATGCTGGCGGACGAGGGAGGTTTGAGGGAGGAGTCATTTTCCTCAGGGGAAAAAAAAAAATGTCCTACAGGAGGGCAATCGCACTAACAAATCGCAGCTGAAACGAAACCAAATCGTTCCACTCAACCAATCCGAGAGCTAGAATATTGTGGCGTTCGGATTGGTTAAGCCGAACGGTTCGGTTGCGTTTCGCTTGCGATTTATTAGTGCGATAGCCCCTCAGGTCGTGTAGAAAGTTCATTAATAATAAAAAAAATGCTACAATCTGACTCACCGTTTTCTGTATTTGTATATGATAAGCACAATGAACGCGTTCCCGATAAATAGTGCCGCTATAAGCAGCGACGGAATCACAATGTCTGCGAACAAAAAATGTTATTAGAAACGAAAGTAAACACAGAGAAAACACGTAGAATACAAATGTAAGTAACATTTAATTTGGCGTTCTGATTCTTGTATGTTTCGTGTCAAGTTAATTAAGTGGTAATCATTAACGAAGCTCCGATACAAACAACAATCTTATTGTGCAACATCTGTCAATGTTGTTTTATTGTTTGTATGTCTCTCGTTGTTAGTCCGAGTATACCTAATAAATGATTTCATATTTCAAGAAAGGATAGAGTGAGGAATGAATATACCAAGGGAAGTATGAAACTAGCTCGTATTGTTGACAAATAGGCTTGTTGCCTAAATTTCAGTAGTTAGATACTAATATACCTTGATGCCTATTCTATACAAAATAATTGAAAAAAAATGCTTATTTATAAGAATAATTTTGCATTTAATTAAATATTTGACATTAGTCATCAAAAACGCTCATGACTGTCATGGCGTCTTGAATGACGTCACGCCGTGCAAAACACAGCTGTTTTAGTATCGAATATTCGGTATTGTGAAGTTATTTTAATAAAAAATGGATTCATCGTATTACAAGTACTGCATAGTGCCCCAGTGTACAAGCACAAGTATAAAACACCAAAATAATATTTATATACGTGCCAAACAATCAGCAGATACGTAAAAAAGTGGCTAACACTCGCGTGAAGGAATGATGCCCATTCTTTTTCGCACTTCCACAAGACACTTGGAATGACATTTTGACTTTGACGTTTCGCACGGCGTGACGTAACACTTTTTAAATGGTGTTTGCTGTCACGTGACTTATGGCTTATTTTTTGTGCAATTTTATTTTATAAAAATATAAATAATCAAAAGTTATTATTTTATAAAACTTTGTTTTTTCATAATTAAATGATCATCCTTAATAGTTATGCAACCTAATGCATCAGATTTGTTCATAGTGGATACAAGCCTATTCTAACAAAAGAGACTTTCCTAGTATGGTCACGTATTAAGAAGAGGGAACGAGCATGTTACTAGGAAAGTTATGGATATGAAAGTGGATGGATGTAAGGGAGAGGAAGACCGAAGAAAAGATGGATGGACTGTGTGAATGATGATGTTGAAGAAGGAAGTGAGTGTCGAGTGATAGAGGAGAGTAGAAGAGGAGAATATGTTGCACCGACTCCAAATAAAATTGAAAACAGAGCAAAAGAAAGAAGAAGCTATAAAAAAGAATTTATTTTTTAAATTCTGCAATGACAACGTTAAAATGTTAGCCTCAAAACATACTTTTCGATACTTTTAGATAGACAAATCGCACAAGTGCCTTTTCATATCTATATAGAAAAGCATTCTGTGTATTTTTGTTGGGCGTTTCGTTCTAGTTATCACTGCCAGTTTATTTCACCAAGTAAACACAACCGTTTACCGTGGAGAGCCATGCTTCGGTACGAATTGGGCCGGCTCGACCGGAGTGATACCACGGCCTCACAGAAAACCGGCGTAAAATAGCGCTTGCGCTGTGTTTCGCCGAGTGAGTGAGGGTACCGGAGGCCTAACCCCCTTATTCCCCCTATTCCCCTTATTCCCCCTATTCCCTTTTAAAAGGCCGGCAACGCATCTGTGACTCCTCTGGTGTTGCGGGTGTCCATGGGCAACGGTTATCGCTTACCATCAGGTGATCCGTTTGCTCGTTTGCTGGCCTTACTATAAAAAAAAAAAAAAAAAAAAACAAACTTACATCCCCTATTTCAATCCCTACAGCCTTTTTTGATATAAAAATTCCCAAAGTGGTCCAGGTAGACCCGACGGGGGTCTACATTGGACATGACAACACCTATTTACTTACATTATACTACCTTCTAATATATAGACATATACATTAATGTGAAAGTACTTATTAAGGAAAAAAAATATTACGTAACGCAATTTGGGGGGGGGGGGGTCTCGGTAAAATGGTACGATGCGTTATAGGGACAGGAGCGGGTCTTTCTTACAACCCGTAGTAACATTGTTTCTTTTTTATAACAATTGGCAACCCTTTTCGTTTACGTTTTACGGGAATCTCGATTGTATTAGTATGGTCGTCATTTTTAATTTTTTCACGCAAAGTTGTTAACCGTTACGGTGCGTTACAAGGGGGGGAGGGGGTCAAACATCTTCAACATTGCGTTACGTAATACTTGAACGCTCCCAAAGTAGGGGGGTCTACCCAAAACCGAAATACATGGCAAAGGGTCTACGACACAAAAAAGTTGCAATCTCTTATCTAATAGATAGATAGATTGTAATTTGGCGTAAAATTGTAACCGACAGACATAGTTGCTTTTTCCACATTTTATAAACTAGCTTTCTGCCCGCGGCTTCGCCCGCGTGGATTTCGGATTGGGTGTATAGAGGGTTAGGGTCATAGCTTTTGCCCACGGCTACATATACGCGGAAGTCGGTTTATGGTGCGAAGATTTTATCGCGCTTCCGTGGGACTATCCGTTTTTCCGAGATAAAAAATGCCGCAAAACTCCTCAAGAATCACTCTATCTATTGATGAAAACCGCATAAAAATCTGTGCAGTAGTTTTTGAGCGAAGCCTTTATTGCGCATCCCGTGGGATCTGTCGATTTTTCCGGGATAAAAAGTAGCCTATGTTACTCGGGGAGAATGTAGCTTTCCAAAGGTGAAAGAATTTTTGAAATCGGTCCAGTAGTTTAAGCGTGAAGAGGTAACAAACAAACAAACAAACAAACAAATAAACAAACAAACAAACAAACACACTTTCGCATTTATAATATTAGTTGGGATTAGTGGGATAATGATTAGATGTAAGTGAGACGCGGTCAGTCGAGTCACTATATCATGAAATAGATATAGCGCCCATTAGAAACTTCCAGTCCATATACTCGAAGACTGTATGTGACCGTATAAATCATTATTACGTTAATATTCACGAATCAGACATGGAAAGCTAGTCTGATCCGCAATAGTCACGACGAGTTATAACTCCCAAAGTTTCAACGGCTACCATTGTTAAACGCTGTTCTCCGACAAGTTGTAATGACTGCTGAACGTTGTACTACATAGTTATCAGTTAAAGTGCGAGTATAGTTTGTTTTCGCTCAAAGCTCTTTATATGTTGTGTTGCAAGAACGGTGAAGTATTTTTAATCGATGCAAAAGTTAAATTATACAATTTTTTGTCCAAAAGAAAATAAGACACTATAAAGAGGATTTACCTAAACTTGATTTCAGCAACGATAAATTAATATTGATAACTTTCGTATTGCTTCCGATGTTTTACTTTATTATGCGCCCGCGCAACCATTCAGGAAATAGACTGCTAAATAGTGATGTGCGTACGCAATAGTGTTCTCTTCGTAGTATCGAGCGCAGGCACAGCGATATCGATTTGTTGATATGGCATGTTTTGATGATAAAACTGTTCTCCTAAACTGGAAGACCACTTGAGCGTGTCATTGCATTTGTCATTAAATTATTATTTTTTAAAATTCAAATTAAACTAACATGTGTTTAACAGCAATGAAAACGATTCATGTTGGCTTAATCATTTCAAGTAATTGTTTTAAAGCGATCGTAGATAGATAATATTAGATAGGTATATATATACCTATCTAATATTCCTATACTATTCCTATACCTATTGTAGATATTCTACGTATGGGTCGTGCGAGAATAGCAACAAATCTGCCATACCCACAACACAGTGAATGTTATCGATTTGCGATATAAATTGGAAGTCACGGTACAAGTTTACACAATCTCCGAATGTCAAAAAAATACATGTACTCATAGACAACCGCGTACCCTCTTACCATTCAAGGTTATTCAGAATGTAATATACCAAGATACTAAGTACTGTCATCTGTCTGCGTAACTATAAAAGACTTGAAAAGCGGTGACAATTCTACTAACCATAGAGACAAGTGACTGCATTGTTTATAGTGTTAGAAACTACTCACCGACTATCATGTCTGGTTGCTCGTGGGGCGGCAGTTTTTCTCCCTTGTCGCTGGTCACCGACGGTGAATCGTTCTCGGCGACTACCACGGCCGCCTCTGTTGGACAAATCACGTGTTTTTTATTATTTTCACTACACATCAAGTGCAAAGATATTGTAAACTGCAATTTGAATACAATTCGCTGAAATGAAACGACGCGCGATCGCCGTATAGTCCTTATACAGTCGACGTTAATTCCTTACGCAAAGTGCAATCCTTATTCAATTAACGTGCGATCTTTGTGCAGTCTTTATATAATAGACGCGCAGTCCTCATACAGTTTATGTGCAGTTCAAATGTAGTCATTTTGCTGTCTCATTACATTCAATTTTTTGTTGAGTTTCTAAGAAAATAGTGTACGTTCTTTTGATATACAGGATTACCTGGTAAGTCGTGCGAACCCCGTTAGGGGGTCGTGGTTCCCACCATTTCTGACAGATTTCCCCTTGGAACCCCGCCCCCAACTTAACCCTTTTCAAGTTATAAGGCTTTAAAGACTTTTTGAAAAAAATGACCGATTTTTGTCTATTGGCCCATTTTTTTTGTTTATTAGAAGAAATTCAAGAAATCTAATAGCAGCCTACCTTGTTATACCTTGTTGAATAGCTAATGAAACGTAGATATTTTTAAAGGTGTCTGCAGCCTACGTGTCATAGATTTTTTTTTTTTACTATTGCTGGTTGAAGTTTGATTTGTACTGATTTTTGTTTGATGCTATAACTATCAATCTTCTATCTTTTTTTTTTTTTGTTCCGCTGAGGAAAATGCATTGAATTGCATACCCCGGCTGCGGAGAGCCGGTGGTTATGTGGGGCTCTCTCCTCCCCAGAAGGGGGAGGCCTACCCACTAAAAACCTCAGCGATGGCCATCCTCTGGCGTTGTAGGGGCCCTCAGGATCGAGTGTCGCAACTGAGGACCCCCGGCCTTTGCACCCCTGGGTGCGTAAGGGGAGCCCTTCTCGGGGAGGAGTGATCTTGCCGCCTCCTCCCCTCCAACCTCCTACGACGTCACCCCCCGGCCATCCGGGGGTGAGGTCCCTCCCGGGTCGACTCCACGGGCACGAACTGCGTCGCGCCCGCCAGCGACCCGTGGCGGCGCCTCAGGCCAGGCTATCTGGCCCGAGGCCGTCTTCTTCGAGCGGGATCGGCCATCTCCCGATCCCGCTCGGCGGCCTCCTTCTGGAGCATCACCGCTTCACAGAAGGAGACCACAGCCCTCCAACCTCCCTCATCTTGCCCGATCTCTTCGACCAAGACTCGGCGTTCGGAGTCCCAAGCAGGGCACTCCGCCAGCGTGTGCTGGGCCGAGTCGAGGTCGGATGCGCAATGGTGGCATCGTGTCGTGTCCTCCCTCCCTATTCGACTCAGATACTCACCGAAACAAGCATGTCCGGTGAGTATCTGAGTCAAGCGGTAGGTGACTTCCGCCCTCCCGCAGAGCCAAGCTTCGAAGTGCGGGAGTATCGCACCGACGGCGCGCTGACGCACGCAGCCCCCACGCTCTAGCTGCGCACGCCAAGCCCTCTCGGCCCGTCGGGTCAATCTTCTATCTACAACCTATTTAGTTGAGGTAACTCTATTTTTATTTTGCATTATGATGAACAAACTAATCTGCTACACAAAAATAGTATAGAACTAAATATTTGAATTATAATAAACAAAAAAATGGGCAAAAAAAACAAATAAAATAAAAAAAATGAGACAAAAATCGGTCATATTTTCAATAAAGTCTTTAAAGCCTTATAACTTGAAAAGGGTTAAGTTGGGGGGCGGGGTTCCAAGGGGAAATCTGTCAGAAATGGTGGGAACCACGACCCCCTAACGGGGTTCGCACGACTTACCAGGTAACCCTGTATAAAAGGTATCCCACTATTTAAAGTCGAAAAATGTGATACAGTGCAATATAGCACTTCTGATGCTTCTTGTTATTATATAAGACCAGTCTCCAAGGGGTTTGCACTTGACCTACAACAGAATTGTGTAATAACAACACTGTATACAAGTCTGTTATGGCCTCACCCTAGGGAAAACCCGAAACACATTTGCTATCCGGCCCAGGAAATAATAACATACTGAAACATAATATATAATGATCTACGAAGTCTCAGTACGGTTGGGGTATGGTATTTTTTACCATGGTTAACATTGTTACAGATAACAATATTTATAAAAACTCGTTTTATGATATAATTTTAAAAAACTTCATTGTAGACTAGCGAGATTAATCGTTAGTACCTTTATTGAATTGAAGTATTGGACATAGAATATATAATATTTAATAACAAAAAAAATTGTACAAACAAATTTATTCATAATATTTTTGAATTTATCAAATCTTCGCTTAAACCACAATATTTCATTCAACCAAAAGTGTAATGAAATATTGGAAAAATTGTTTATTAGATGTTTTTTATTCTTTATATTTTAAAATTATATACCATTTGCTGAGAAATATAAAGTAACATTGTGGCGTGTGATTATTACTTTTAAAGATACAGCGACATGTGCGCCATTTTCGCGGCTGGATCAAAAACGCCCCATAGAAAAGTACAATGACAACGCAATATGGTAGGGTCGCGTAATGTGTAATGAGCATATATAAAAAAATACCAATAACTAAATTATTTTACTTTGTGAATGTAATATATCTTAACAAAATGGTGCTCAATTCACAAGGTTTACAGATCAAGTTATTTAAAAACCGAAATTGTTATTTTGACATACAGTAATAAAATAAGAATGACATAAATTGGTTAATAATAAAACTATTCTCACTCAGTTGTAGAATAATACATAATTGATTGAATTTCTGGTAATAATAGTAATTTACACTTTTTACTAGTATTATATTAATTTAATATTATTTATAATATATTAACAAGGCAATTAACCACTATTGCTAAAAAAGAAAACAAAGCATAAAAATAGTACTTTCGACCACTGGTGTAACATTTTTCATTCAGCGAATACACTGAATATTTTCATTTATATACCATGCATTGACCGCCATCTTTCCTGGTGGTAAACGGATATGAAGTCCAAATACAAAAATTTCAAGAGAATTTTTCTTTGCACTAGCCAACAGCGGAATTATAAAGAGTTTAATTTGTAGTGACTTAATGTGACATAACTTCTGTATTGTACTATACGTCAAATACCAATCGAAAACGAACACGTGGTGGTCACTAGAAGGTGATTCTTCATGCGTCATTTAAATGGCATGCTTACTTAAGATTGTAAGAAGCTAGTAACACATGGTAGCAAAGAATTTATTTTTTGTTAATGTGATAATAATGAGTTGTCAAATTGCATTGCAATGGTATCTTTGTCATTGACACCGTGTACCAGCACGTGTGGTGTCGAGAGGGAAAGGGGGCGTTCAAGTATTTTGTAACGCAATTTGCGGCGGAGAAGAAAGCACAAAACACATTACAGCGATTATGACATAAGAAACGTTTTTTTTTATCTATAACTAAATCCAGTGACATTCAAATCTATATTTTGACAAACAATATGTGCAATTAGACAATTTAATAATCAATACATATAATAAGACAGTAAAAATATTTTGTCTGTACATTTAGTATTTTTGACTGAAATGGATAGAGGGGCACTTTAATAGATTATTAGAAAGCAAAAAAAAATTTTTGGAATTTTTTGTCTGTCTGTCTGTATGTATGTTCACGTTTATCTCCGAAAGTACTGAACCGATTTGCTTGAAACTTTCACTATTTGCTTTGTTTTAACTCAGAATAATATCTAAACTTTGTTTCATCAAAATCGGTTCATTAAAAAAAAAGTTATCGTCATTTTAATGAACTCAAATAAATAAAACTGGAGTGTCATCTGTGAAAATTGAAGACGGTGAAATTTTAATCAAAAGTACTGTGAAAATAGTATTTCTGGAAAAGCTCATTGTTTTGTGCCATACTATATATACATACATACTAATATTATAAATGCGAAAGTAACTCTGTCTGTCTGTCTGTCTGTTCCGCTTTCACACCAAAACTACTGAACCGATTTAAATGAAATTTGGTACACAGATAGTCTGGAGCCTGAGAAAGGACATAGGCTACTTTTTCATGCAAAAAAGGTTGTAAAGGGTTGTAAAAGGTTGAAAGGAGGGATTATTGGTTGTATGGAAATATTGTTAAAACTAATGAACCGATTTAAATGAAATTTGGTACACAGATAGTCTGGAGCCTGAGAAAGGACATAGGCTACTTTTTCATGCAAAAAAGGTTGTAAAGGGTTGTAAAAGGTTGAAAGGAGGGATTATTGGTTGTATGGAAATATTGTTAAAACTACTGAACCGATTTAAATGAAATTTGGTACACCAGATAGTCTAGAGGCTGAGAAAGGACAGAGCAGAACAGCAGCAACAGAGCAGCTTTTAAAGCAGAAAAGGGTTGTAAAAGGTTGAAAGGAGGGGGTGAAAGGTTGTATGGCAGTATTGTTAAAACATATCCTTCCTGTGGGAAATTCGAATATAACGCGGGCGAAGCCGCGGGCGGAAAGCTAGTATGTAATAAATTTGTAGCTATTATAACCAAAATTTGAATTAAAATTGTAGGTACCTAATATATTAAAATTTATACGCCTCACCTTGGCTGAGAACGGAATATACCATACTGTATATTATTATATGATCATAATTTACCTGTGACTCACAAATAAACAATTTGATTCATTGCTTGATTGATAAAAAACGACATTCTACACAGGACCGTACTTGCGTCTGATGTAACAAACACAATTGATCGGATATAAAAAACGACATTCTACACAGGACCGTACTTGCGTCTGATGTAACAAACACAATTGATCGGATATAAAAAACGACATTCTACACAGGACCGTACTTGCGTCTGGTGTAACAAACACAATTGATCGGATATAAAAAACGACATTCTACACAGGACCGTACTTGCGTCTGATGTAACAAACACAATTGATCGGATATAAAAAACGACATTCTACACAGGACCGTACTTGCGTCTGGTGTAACAAACACAATTGATCGGATATAAAAAACGACATTCTACACAGGACCGTACTTGCGTCTGGTGTAACAAACACAATTGATCGGATATAAAAAACGACATTCTACACAGGACCGTACTTGCGTCTGATGTAACAAACACAATTGATCGGATATAAAAAACGACATTCTACACAGGACCGTACTTGCGTCTGATGTAACAAACACAATTGATCGGATATAAAAAACGACATTCTACACAGGACCGTACTTGCGTTTGGTGTAACAAACACAATTGATCGGATATAAAAAATGTCGCACCTGGTTGAAGACACTGATTTTCTTGCAGCTGTTTTGATCCGCTCTCATTGTAATAGTTCGGATTTAAATCGCTGTGTATTGAGTATGGTATTATTGCTCTATAGTACCTATGTAATGGTCCGTTTAGATTTACTTTATGTCAAGCTGCTCCAATATTTGCTTGCCCAAAATAATTCGCATGCGCTGTAGGCTATCGTTAATATAATAATTAATATTTCCAAAAGCAATCACAAGAGGAAAAATGGAGGGGGGTAAAACGGAATAATATCCCTAACATATTTTTTTTTTAATTCAGCAGCACCAATATTAAATACCATACAATATGGAGAATAATATCCCACAATGTGTTTGTAATACAGTTTTCTAAATTTAATAGAAATAGTAGATTATAATTTCTTCTTATAATAAATTGATAACAAAAATGCATAGTATATACTTAAAAAGTATCTGGCTGCCGAGTTAAAACTTATTATCTGTACTACAAAATATAAACTACAAAACATGAGAAAATATACAAAATTATAAGCACTATTTAAAATTATGGATAGTGTGGTTTACAACTATGTCACTTAGCCAATCATAGTCCACTGCTGGACATAGGCCTCTCCCAATTTGCGCCACAACACCCGGTCCTCCGCCTTCCGCATCCAGTCCCCTCCAGCGACCTTCTACAGGTCGTCAGTCCACCTGGCGGGGGGCGTCCTACTTTACGGCTGCCGAGTCGCGGTCTCCATTCAAGGACTCGTCTGCTCCATCGGCTATCAGTCCTTCGGCAAACGTGGCCAGCCCATTGCCACTTCAGCGAGCTTATTTTGCGAGCTATGTCGGTTACTCTGGTTCTTTGTCGAATGACCTCATTTCGAATTCGATCCTTCAAAGAACTCCGAGCATAGCTCGCTCCATAGCCCGCTGCGCGACTTTAAATTTGTGGACTAGCCCGACCGTTAATGTCCACGTTTCGGCGCCGTAAGTTATAACCGGTAGGACGCACTGGTTGAAGACTTTCGTCTTTAGGCATTGCGGTATAGGCGAAGAGAAGACCCGACGAAGCTTGCTAAACGCTGCCCAGCCCAGCTGGATCCTTCGATCGACTTCTCGCTCGAAGTTGTTTCTACCAAGCTTAATTGCCTGCCCTAGGTAGATATATTCTTGAACAACTTCGAGCATCGATCCTTCGACATATATCGGTCTCGGCATGACATGTCCATTGAACATAATCTTGGTTTTTTCCAAGTTCATGCCAAGACCAACCCGTCGTGAGGCTCCATTAAGTATGCTGTTACTATAAATCTTTCTTACAACTATAAAACTCCGAAAGGTAGGTTTTGTGCTAACAGACAAATCTTTTTATTTTTCCCTCTGAAGAGGAGAGGTTGAGAATCCTCATGGATAATAACCCCGACAAAGTGCCATGGTGATTAGGTCCGACTCCAAACAGATCGAGACGCCTCGACCGGACCTACCGACTAAATCGAGCTTTATGCCTAAGCTATAAGAGCCATATCGGCAAAACATGACAGCGACCGTCCTCTATGGGAGAGAGCAGCGCCGATTTCAATTCTATCCATATTAGGTTTTTAAAGGAAATATATAATTCGAACCAACATCATGATATCTAAATCGCATTTAAACGTAATCCGCTTTATTTTCTTCTTGTTCCTTGATATTTCGAATCGAATTGAATATCGTTTATATACATAAATCGTTATTACAAGTTAAATAAATTGAAACTTCAATTGATTCTCATCAACAAACTAGTGTCAGTCTTCTTCTTTTTTCTTTCTTATTTACATTAATTTAAAACGGTACATAAGATGTTAAGATATAAAACAGAACGCATATTTTACCACACATGGCGTGCAAATATTATAATCATAACTTCGGCTTGTAACTATAAGTCAAATATTTATTTCATTTATGCAAGTACCTATGTACTAATAGGATTAGCATTGGATTAATTTAAACAAAATAAATTAAGATAAAACTATATACTATGTAAATTGTAATAAACATATAATGTATGTATAACATTAATATAGAATGAATACTGTAATCTAAATTCAAATATTCTTATTTTCTGGAAATTCTTTGAGGTTATAGTTTGTTTTGCATAATAGTAATTTGTACAGCTTCTCCTTAAATAGTGTAACGCACTTTTAGGGGCATATGTCAAAAAATTAATAGCAACAGTTTGTTTATTTTGTACAAATTAGAGTAAATAATATATTTAGATAGAGAATAAATGATATTTTTAGAGGAGCTTATTAAAAACTATTGAAAGGAAAATGGTAATTATCATAAAAACTGGTTTTGAGAGTGCAAAGGAAATAAATTGGTGTTAGCAGAACGTGTAAGAAATGTTGAAGAATTGAGAAGTAATGGCCGTAGTTATTTAATACGGGCCACCATCATTCGCCAAACATCAGTGACCTCAACAGCATATAAAAAAAATCTTGCTTATAAAAAATATCTCAAATTGAATATAACTTATTATTTTATATCATTACTGTAACACAACCAAAGTCAGTTAACAAAGTGTTCATTAAACGATATATCTAACTTTAAATTTTTTATAATATATAATAATAACATATTGTGTTATAATAATAACATGTTTTTATTTACCATAGTATTAAGTACTCTTGGAGAAGATTCGAGGCTGTAAATTCACTAAAACACAACAAACATGAACTATATCAATATAATTTACAAGTTTATTTGTTATCTGACTGACATGACGCTCCTTTTGTTGCACATTCTGCCGCGACATGCAGCGATCGTTTTCTTTATCCCTTCCACCTTTTTGACGTGACGTCTATTAAATTGGTACGGCGTGGAGTCATTCTCGAAAACACCGTAACGACCGAATCTGACGCCACACGGAGCCACACACATTACTCATGATAATTAATTTATGTATAACTTCAGAAGCAGAAAATTTAAACAAACTATTAAATAAAAATATAAATGTTATACAGGGTGGCTCAGAGCCGGCTGACACATTTCAAACAAGCATACACTATAAGCGGGAGCAAGGAAATAAAAAAAAATAACATTTTTAGATAGAGGCAAGTATGCCATTTAAGTTACATAAATTACAAGTTTATTTTTTAAAAATTACATCAGGTAAATGGCCTCCGTTTACATCAATACATTCTTGCAAACGCTTCTGGAAGTTGGCGTACACGCGCCTTCGCAGGTCCCCATCGATAGCTGCAACTTCGTCAACAATGGCTTGCTTGAGTTCTTGAAGATTCATGATGCGCCTCTGGAACACACGCTCTTTCAAGAGCCCCCATAAAAAAAAGTCTGGCACACTCAGGTCGGGTGGAATGTTTGGAACGGTCATCTCTCGTTTTGGTGAAATAACTTGGCCAGCTCGATAACCCGACCTGAGTGTGCCAGACTTTTTTTTTATGGGGGCTCTTGAAAGAGCGTGTGTTCCAGAGGCGCATCATGAATCTTCAAGAACTCAAGCAAGCCATTGTTGACGAAGTTGCAGCTATCGATGGGGACCTGCGGAGGCGCGTGTACGCCAACTTCCAGAAGCGTTTGCAAGAATGTATTGATGTAAACGGAGGCCATTTACCTGATGTAATTTTTAAAAAATAAACTTGTAATTTATGTAACTTAAATGGCATACTTGCCTCTATCTAAAAATGTTATTTTTTTTTATTTCCTTGCTCCCGCTTATAGTATATGCTTGTTTGAAATGTGTCAGCCGGCTCTGAGCCACCCTGTACATTACTTTATTTTAAACTAGCGACCCGCCCCGGCTTCGCACGGGTGCAGTGAAAAAATGGTTATGGTGGGTTATCCCTAAGAGATAGACATATACCATCGCGGACTTTTTTGTGGATTTTTGTAAGTTGTACAATACTGTAGTACATTATTTTGGTCTATCTCGTAGGGTTCAGCCAGCGTTTGCAATATAAGCGCAAAAAAACGTGCTTATTTACGACATCACATTAGAAACCTTTAAATTTATCAGTGTTTCTCTACTATATTATGCATTTATTATACATACAAACCTTCCTTAAGAATCACTCTATCTATTTAAAAAAACCGCGTCAAAATCCGTTGCGTAGTTTTAAAGATCTAAGTATACATACGGACATACAGCGAAAGCGACTTTGTTTTATACTTACTATGTATTGATAATTTCATTGCACCCAGAAAAAATTACCATGTAATAGACGTTGTCACGTTCAAATATCGGCAGTAGACGGAGTTCTACAGACAACCAATTTTTTCTTTGTTCTCCTGTGGAAAATGCATTAAATTGCATACCCCGGCTGCGGCAAGCCGACGGTTATGTGGGGCTCTCCTCCCTAGAAGGGGGAGGCCTACCCGCTAAAAACCTCAGGGATGGCCTTCCTCAGGCATGTAGGGAGCCCCCGGGAACACCAAGCGACATCCGGGAAGCCCCAGCCTTCGCTCCCCTGCTAATATCTTTATCCCTTCCACCTACTTCGCGCATTCCCAATACATTTCTTTTTAACATTTCTAGTCTTATTATGCGCAAGTATAGTTTTTTTGTGTCGAGAATGACTAGTTTATACAGCATACATTTTTCATATACATAATAATGAATTACTTATTACATAACATGTTCAATGTAGGTAGGAATCGCAATTTAAGATAATGTTATCTCAATATGATTGTATATTATTCTGTGCATTATCAGTAAGTCATCTTATAAGGTGAAGGCAAAGGAATTTTTAGACGACAATCAAAATGGAACGTTGCCTTCAGAGTTAAAATACGATATAGTATTGACATATTTTGTATGAAAATAGACAAGTCTCTCGCAACGGCTCAATACGTATGACTAAATTCTCTTTGGGACTAGACCTTATCGCATTTGACTGGTTGATTTATGACTGTATCCTCTATCTTTATCAGACATCGTAATCTTGATGAATATCTATTTTCAATATCGTGTTGAAAAGTGGTTTATCATATAACACTTCTATGCGTATTGTTTGTGAAATTATATGTCAGTAGAGGCACGCACAACGTAGGCTAAAATTTTACGTCTTATATAAAAATCTATTAATATGAATCCATTGATCTTATTATAGATAAAACTTCGGCGAGGTTCTATTCTAAGGATGCAGAAAGATTTTTGATTGAAAATTGATTGATTTTTGTTAGGGACACCTAAACCCTTATAAAATTATAAATGCAAATGTTTGTAAGTATGGATGGATGTTTGTCACTCTTTTACGTAAAAACTACTGAATGGATTTTAATTAAACTTTACAATAATATAGCTTTTTTTTTATATGTCTACTCCACGGACTCGTAGTCCGTGCCTTTTTTAAACTGTCCTCGTTTGGATCTACTACGTACTGTACGTACAGCGTCATATTATCTTATAATACTATTCCGTGACTTAACATTAACGTGAGTTGCGCAGCACTTACTTATCTAATAATAGTACTTTCTTATCCAATAACTATCCTAATATATACCTACATACAACCATTTAACAATACACTTAATTTCAATACTTTATACAATAAAATTAATTAATCTAATATTGATATGCTATCCTAACATACATTAATAATTAAATTAACCCTGCAATGGTGTCGATTCTTGCGTGATTCTCTAAACCCAAAAACCAATCCGACAACAGTCCCCCCCCTGTCATTTTGTATAGAGTATGACAAGGACAGGACAATAATATAGCTTATACATCAGCATAACACATAGGCTACAATTAAGATATAGACCACGCTAATATAAGCTGCTCGACATACTAATCCTGCGCCGATGAAGTCGCAGACAACAGATAGTGTTAATATAATTAAATCCATTGATTTTACTTCGTAGTTCGTACACAAAAAAAAAATTGGTAAAAAAGATGCAGAGAACGTTTCCATTTAAAATTTTACATCACTTGCAGGTTGCAGCACTTGAGCATTGCAACTCGCGTCTCCCAGTCAATCCGCGTAACACAGAATATCGTCGACCCAGACACGTCCTTTATGACCCTCCCAACTCATTGACGCTGGCTCTTCAAGCCTTGCGAGAGGCGGCATCTGCGCCGCCATCCCTTAGTTAGTCCATACTTCGCAGCTTGCTGCACATGTACGAGTAGGCCCCATCATTTCAAGGCCGGACCCACTTTGGCGTACCGAGCCTTCTTTCGCGCATATGTCCTCTTCGGAGGACAGCGCTGATGTGCCCTCTCCTGAGGGTGCGCCAACCATTCCATTCAAGCCGTAGGGCTATTAGGGCCAAGGCTAGGCTGAGTTTAGTCGGTAGGTCTGTGTGGTCGAGCCGCCTCGACAGCATCCAGGAGTCCGACATAATCAACGCATCCCTGCTTGCCTGTTAAGTTGGTATCCATGAGGATTCTCAGCCTCCTCTCCTGAGGAAAAAAAAAACTCGCGTCTGGGAAACCCAGTATTATCTAAAATAACACACGTACTTATCAGATTAGAAAAGAAAGAAGCTATTCCTTCACCAACTCAGCCCTAAACAATGTTTATAGCCAGTAATTGTCAAAAGTTAACTGCCACCTTTATAGGGCGAGGCGTATTTCTTTCGTAATGAAACAACGTTAATGCCCCCCAATTTCCTTAAGTTAACCCATAATTCAGAATGGAAATATGTGGACGTGAAGTCATTAATTAACTATACGAAAAGGCTTTGTTTAAAACAATCATTTTGTTATTTCCATGTGGAAATCAACGTATTATTCAACTTTTTTTACAAAAATATCCTATATAAATACACTAGTCGGTCCATTATAAAATGGTTTCCCTCAAAGGGTCGCCCACACAGCCAATGAACTGGGAATATTAATTACTGAAATATAAATAATTTAGTACCGTCATTTGTAACTAAAGAATTTATTTACTTCATAATTATGATGAGAAGAGGTTCAGATAGAGAAGTCTCACAAAGCCCGGATGAAATATCAAGGGATTTTATTTTGTGTAATGAGCGCACAAAATTCGTGCCTATTTAGTAGCATACATTAATCTCTGGATATTCGATATATTCAAAAATCTTTGGATAAATATGACACACCATTTTTAATGCCACACAAATATTTACTGTTTACTAACTGACCCCGCAGACATCGTACAGCCTCATCGATAGGTAAATAAAAGACCTAAACTTTATTTTATCATAACGGGTATCCCCAAACAAAAGAAAGTTTACTTCAAGTAAATGAGTTTTGTTGATCGAATTGGGTTTTTTTAAATTCAATCCAAGCAATTTCATATTTATTAACCTTTTAAACCTTTTCTGTACTTCCACAACTATTCAAAACCATAATTAGTCAAATCGGTTCACTGTACTCAAGTTTTAGCGCGACTAACGAACGGCACTTCATTTTTATATGTACAAGTAGAAGATACAAAATAATAACAACAGGACTCTGGCAACAAAAATAAATAATGTGTTCCGTTCCAACAACAAATATATCAAGTACAATAACCGATGAAAAAAGGTTTCAGTAACTTTTCAAATAAAAACGAATCGACTGGCTAATATCACCCCAGTGCATAAGAACCGTGCCCTCAAAGGGGTAAAGTAGGAGATAATTCAGATCACGAACTGCGACACCACGCCGGTCCATAACTAACGTGACGCATGGCCCCCGAAGGCCGTAGGGTTACCAGATAATGTTCGACATCAAAACTAATTAAGGATTAATCTGGCTTAGAACCGAAATCATGCGGTGGACCCTCGCCCGCTCGGAAGCCTTGTACATAAAATCAAAACTTTAAAATTTTTAGGTTGTGGGGCGAGGTCGAATTTGGAAAGTTTTAATTTGGTGTGTTGTGAGCGGTTATTAATTGTGCAGCTTCTATTTTATGAGTTTACTTAGTTTTACAAGCTTAAATTTTGTGTCTAATTTGACAAACAGCAAATTGGACGAACATGTCATACATTTTCAGAATCAGATTAGTACATTAATTACATTGTAATTTTAAACATTTAATAGACTACTCATTGCATAGAAAAAAAGTGTATGCTTTTCGATTACAATGATTATTCACATCTCGACTTCAAACTTCAACTGCACTATTGGAAATAATACAATCTGGTAAATAACTCGATACATTTAACTTATCAACAACTATTGAGAGCAACACTTTCCATTATAATAGAGTCCTCAAACTTTACCAGGTGGTTTGGTGAAACATGATATCAATTACTCAATC